>JARUHE010329292.1:0-10987 GCA_031471125.1 Archaeomysis grebnitzkii | reverse complement strand
AGAACGAGACAGAGAGAGAACGAGACAGAGAGAAAAATAGAGACAGAGAGACAGATAGAGACAGAGACAGACAAAGAGAGGGACAGAGAGAGAGAGAGAGAGAGAACGAGACAGAGAGAAAGAGAGAGATAGAGATAGAGACAGAGAGAGACAGACAGAGATATAGAGAGAGAGAGAGAGAGACAGAGACAGACAGACAGAGAGAGACAGAGAGAGACAGACAGAGAGAGACAGACAGAGAGAGACAGACAGAGAGAGACAGACAGAGAGAGACAGAGAGAGATAAAGACAGACAAACAAAGAGAGAGAGATAAAGACAGACAAACAAAGAGAGAGAGATAAAGACAGACAAACAAAGACATAGACAAACATAGACATAGACAAACATAGACATAGACAAACATGGACATATACAAAGACATGAGGCATAGAAATGAGACACGAGACATGAGACATGGACAGAGACATAGACAGAGACAGACAGAGAGAGCGAGAGAGCGAGAGAGATAGACAGACAGATACAGAGAAATATAGAGAGCAAGAGAGAGAGAGAGAGAGTGAGAGAGAATGAGACAGAGAGAGAACGAGACAGAGAGAAAAATAGAGACAGAGAGAAAGATAGAGACAGAGACAGACAAAGAGAGGGACAGAGAGAGAGAGAGAACGAGACAGAGAGAAAGATAGAGATAGAGATAGAGACAGAGAGAGAGACAGACAAAGAGAGGCACAGAGAGACAGAGTGAGACAGAGTGAGACAGAGTGAGACAGAGACAGAGAGAGAGAGAGAGCGAGAGAGAGAGCGAGAGCGAGAGACATAGACTAGACATGTGACAGACATGAGACATAGACATGAGACATAGAAATGAGACATAGATAGAGACAGAGAGAGACAGAGACAGAGACAGTAACAAATACATAGACAGCGAGAGAGAAGAGAGAGATATAGAAAGAAGAGACAGAAGAGAGAGATATAGAGAAAAGAGAGAAATATAGACAAAGGGAGAGATATAGAGGGAACAGAGAGTTATAGAGAAGAGACGATCAATCAACAAGAGTGCAAAAATATGTTCAAACATTTGTTGAGAATGATAACCTTCAAGAAAAGCCGCACAAAAAAGAACAAAACGAAATGTTTAGTATTGGAAATGGATACAAAGTAGAAAATTCCGACAGAAAACTTAATTACATAATGATAAGGAATTAGATTCAATTGAATAATAGCTTCCACCATATCAATTCAACCAGAAACTTCAAAATTGTTTTATTTCATTCTAAAACATTTACAGGTTTTAATCTGAATCTTCTTTTTAACGAACCTAAACTAAATTAAATAAGTTATCAGTGAAAACATAATGTAAAATGTATGAAAGTGAAAGATTTAAATGTATAAATTCAAGTACACACTCTTAAATTAGCCAAATATACAAAGCCCTAAGATAATCATATTGTTACAGCTCTAGGAACTCGATCGCTAAGACTATTAATAATCAAATTGATAGAACACAAAGCTCGTCAAACCAAGACATAGTAGCGAGAAGAAACACTATAATCATAAAAATACTGAAATACTACAGCAATGGTTGACCAAATAGTTATAACCATAAATAGCCTCGTTTAATATAACAGTAAATAAAACTAATTATACGAATATTATGTCTATTAATCCTAGAACGCTAAACTATATTTCTGGCAACACCAACACTAAACATGGGTATATTATACCCTACTTTGGAAAATTATACTATTATAGTAAATATGAAAGTTTATTAGAAAAAATGGCATCATACTTAACTAAAGGTATCTAGGTTTGATTTGAACCTATCAATGATTTATAATTATAATATATGACAAAGAAATTAATTTATGAAAACATAAAAAAATAACAAAACTTCTGTGAAAAATCTATAAACCTATAGAAAACAAATTGCAAAAAAGAACTGGACCGCTGAATTTTATAAGACTTGACAGGAGCCATCCCAGATATATAGCCTCTGATCCCAGGGAGTATTCAGCTGACAGACATTGCGCCAAGGGTATATAATGACCTTTAGTACAACAGTACAGTAAAGCTAAACATGGGTACGAGGAACCCTATTCGTATCTACTCGAAAATCCTATATGCGGAGTAGAGTGACAAACCCACCCTCTGTCATGACTCTACATATACTGAAGCTACATGGAATACTGGAGCTCTCAAATTACAGGAACATGTCTAGAGAAGTATGACGTCAGCTACGCAGTCCATATGGTACCCATGTTTAGCGCTCTAGGGTTAAGGGAATACAGTCACGTCCAAATCCCAATGAAATAGCTTTAGAGCGGACTATAACCGGTGCCAATTAGATTTGCTGATGCAGCATTACTCTCCCACCTAGCGTTCGTATATACTTGGCCACCATCTCTCATGAAACTTTTATTCAATGGGATTTGTACTATGACTAAAGAAATTAGAATCATGTTCTCTGGGAAATCTATGTAAATGGACAATTTAGAATTATTTTCTTGGATATTGTAAAATATTAAAACACAAAAGTATGAATATGCATATTTGTGCTGTATTTATAACACTAATTAAATTATTTAAAACACAAAAATATGAGTATGTATATTTGTGCTGTATTTATAAAACTAATTAAATTATTTAAAACTCAAAAATATGAGTATGTATATTTGTGCTGTATTTATAAAACTAATTAAATTATTTAAAACACAAAATTATGAATATGCATTTTTGTGCTGTGTTTATAAAACTAATTAAATTATTTTAAACACAAAATTATGAATATGCATATTTGTGCTGTGTTTATAAAACTAATTAAATTATTTAAAACCGTATATTTGCTATACATTATCAGTTGAATAAAAATCTTGTATCTTGGCCAATAGTACGTTGCTAGAGGGACGATTAACAACTTTCCACAAATAAAACTGAGATTAAATTTTGAGCGCATAAATGGAAAGAAAGTCGCTCAATACAAACTTTAGACCAATCTAAGTGTGTCGCAATAAAACTTGGGAACAAGTTTGTTTTTCAAATGTATACGATTAAAAACTTATTTTCATTGCAACGTTAACATGCATGCATAAATTTTCCTAAAAAAATGTTTTTATAACAAGCAATGTGATAACTCAACCAAATTATAATGCAAACACAACTAATATAAATAATTAAAATTGTTCTGTTGAAACATTAGTAGCACTTTTTAAATTGTCTTGGTGGTTATTTGCATCAATGAATAACTCAATTAATATGGTTATAATATGAAAACAATTTTTATAATTTGAATTAATGATTAGTATATTACTAATATAGCTATTCATTAATTTACGGAGACAAACTGTTTTCTAAATTGTATTTTTCATCGGTTCAGTTTTCAGTTTTCAGAGGTAATACAATTCTGATAAAGTAAAAATCTTAAATTTCATTGAAGATTCAATGTTCGAAAAAAATGCTAAATAAAGCAGTAATATAATGTTGCTTTGTACGTTAGAATTTCTAAAATGACTCATTTTATAGTATTTACTAACTAATACTAAGACTATCAATATTGAGTTAACAACCGCAAATTAAGTTAAATATTGCTCATTTGTCATTTTAATTCCTATTTGTCAGACACGTTAGCATTTTAGCTGTTTCTTATAAATACAATTTCAAAGTTTTCAATCAGTTGTATTAACCAACAAAATAATTTTAAAGCCCACGTCTGTATAGTTTGTTAATCGAAGAAAACTCTTCGCATTATAAATAGTCCGAACAAGCATTCATCAACTAGTATAAAAAATAAATTCGTGAAAATTATTCTCAAACCATTAGAACATCAAGAAACTCAAAAACCAAGAAACAATTTTTAATTGATTATCTATATGACCCTCTCACATGCATTGAAACTTACATGATCACATCATATTCATAAAAATATTATATAAAATCTTTCTAGAATTAAATGAAATTTTGCATTCATCGAACTCTGTCTAAGTCTAAATACATCTTAGAAATAACAATATATTTTTCATTGGAAAGACTTTTGATATTAATATTCTTATATAAAAGATTTTATTTTTGTTTACTTTTCAATATCAATCTTTTCATCAAAAAATAAAATAAATGTTTACACGTTTCATAAGATATGAAACTGGTCAATACAAAACGTTTATCATTTAATGTTCTAAAGAAATTTATAATATGGAATAAGTTTTTTAAGATTAAATTTTATGTTTTGTAACTTTGTATTGCTTAACCTAGGCCTCACGTTTTATACACTCTTCCATAATCATACTTTTCGTTAATCTTATATTTTGGTTTTATCCATGGATGCGTGAAGAGTTTATCCTGAAGCAGCAACCAACAACACTTGTGCGTGTGAACGAAATAAAACTAAAGATTTATATATGCTTTGGATTTTTGTTGTTGTTGTTGTTGTTGTCGAATCCCTTCCATCCTCGACATTGAAGACATACCTCTCACGTCGGAGGATCCAGCCCCCATCCCAGCAAGCAGCCCCGCCCCTCCCAGTGGAACCGTTCAGAGGGTTTCCAAAGCCAGGCCCAACCGCACATGCGGGCATGTAAGCAGATGTGTGATGTTGGCACAACGGGCAGTTTGGTGTGTTGTGTGTGTTGGTGCTATTTTAATTAGGTATTCATATAGACGAAGAGAAGGATCTATTTATTCTGAGTTGTGCCAGTGTTCTGTGAATGCTGGGAGGGAGTGTTTATCTAATGCTTGTCTATCTGGTTGTTTGTTGTTCATGTGATTTGTTATTATATGTGGGTGTATACGTTTCTTGTATTATATTATTGTTTGATGTGAGGTGTGTTGGAGGGTTGTGTCCCTGCTGGTCGTGTAGTTGTTTTTATTATCGAATATTGTTGTTTCATATGTCTGGGGTTTGTTGTCTGCTGTGTGAGTGAGAGGATTGGGTGGTCTGGGTGTTGGGTAGTTTGTCTGAGTTGAAAGACGTGTAGTTTTAGTTGCCTTTGAATGAGGAGGAATTTTGTTTCATCATGTAGTTGTTGTGTTTTGGTATCTGGTGTGCAGCTGGTCGTTGTTCTGATAGCTGGATTGTTCGTAATTTGTTGGAGTTTCTGGTAGACGTGATTGGTGTCCAGATACTGTTTGCGTATCTTATGATGACTCGTATGATGGTTTTGTATGTGGTGAGTAGAGTTTCTTTGGTTCCCCCAGTGTTTTTGTAAGGGTTTTCGGGATGTATATGGTGGGTTTTGTTTTTGTTTGTGTTTCGTGTAAGTAAGTTGAGGATTTTTGAATCCTTGACCGTTGCCAGATGTTTGTTGTTCTGTTTATGTGTAAGTGTGGTGTATTGCTGTATTTTGATAGTTCAGAGATGAAAAATGAAGTGGAGGTTTTATTTGCATTTAGGGTAAGTTGGTTGTCTACTGTCCAGTTGTGCATTATTTTGGAGGTATTATAATGTTTGTGTTTCTACTATGAGTGAGTTTATGTGGGAGGAGAAAGTTGTGATATTGTCTGCGTATGTGAGTGTGTATACGTTGTGTGGAGGGTCGGGGAGGTCTGCTATGTAGATGTTGAACAGTGCGGGTAACAGAACCACCCATTAGGGCTCGCCGGTTGTAAGTTTCTTTGCGGGAGTTTTGGTTGTTTAATTGTGTGTATTCTTTCCTTTATTTGATGTAGTTGGCTGTGAATTAGATGATGGTGTTTGATATGTTGGTATAATTTGAACATTAGTTTGCTATTAAGTTAGGCCAATGCTTGTACATGACAACAATGTATTTATCCACCTAATAATAAGCACATCTGGTAGTGTGTTCATACACAGTTAAGAAGCGTTGTTGGCGTTGCCTATGAATTTAATGTAATCAGTTTGTCCCTCTCAACAATGTCTAACATGGAAATTATTTCGAACTCAAGATTTGTTACCTACTTTGACCCTTGCTGTTCCCTACTATGTTTCTACAGTTGGTGTTGATAGCCACAGTAATGTAACCTTTATTGGGTGAACGTTGACAATTCATATTTAAATACGCTGTTGTAAATGTGCACATTATTTTAGGTTGAATGCAGTGTAATAAAAACACAACTAACCATTCATCATTTAGATCATCTTTTAAATCTTGGATCTTAGATCATCTTTCAGATCTGTAAAATAAACGTTTAAGCTGTGAAAAGGAAGATGGCACGGGGGGGGGGAGAAGGCAAGCGTTAAGCAAGGGAACCAACCGCAAACTAAACAGTTTTTGGTTTATCTCAATCTTGGTTGACATTTTCTGATGGCTTTCTTTTTCTTATTCTACTTCATTTTTATTTATGCTTTTTCACAATGAAAATAAATGATAATCTGTATAGCTGCAATGCTTTAGAAATATGTTCAACAATGTTACTAATCAAAATTCGTTTCAATAGTCTTTGTCAAAATAAGTAGGGTAGCTGAAATTCTATGAAAGATTAAGGAAGTAATAAATGTTTTGTTAGTAAATAGAAATAAAAAAATGTATTTTTATATAAAAATATGTAAAACGTGAGCAATTGTTATCTTGGGAGAGATTGGTTTATTGATGTTCATTTCTATTCAAATTGTACGTCTTGCTTTTGGAAAAAATATGATCTATTATATATTATAGAACATACAGTGTGCCACTTTAATAATGCTAGTGTAACATAATAGTTTTTTGTTATTTTTTAACAATAACCTTTGAAAAATCTTTGATCTAAATAAAATTTGACAAATTAATAAAAATTTCCCAAATTTATTTGAAGCTCCCTAACAGAATTTACATTCAATGATATATCTTTTCAGTATCTAAACGAATGAACATTTTGGCAGAGATAATTATCATTATTGGGTGAAAATAAAATTGATATTTATTTTTTTATGTTGTTTTCAGATCAACTTGTATAATTATTTTTTATTTTCAGATAATCATATATAATTGTATTTAAAATCCATTGATAAATGAGGATAATTATCTCTGCTAAAATGGTCCTTCGTTTAGATAACGCACAAATACTACAAATATATATCATTGGAATACTAAATAACGCCGAGCTAATTATTTTCTCTGATGTGCATAGATACTGCAGAGATAAAACAGATAATTATGTATGCCGAGCGGATAATTTTCTTTCTGGGCCAGAAATAAATTACGTTTTATTATTATTGTTATTATTGTTTTTTTTAAATTATTGTGTGAATTTATTATCACTTCATAGAGTTAACACTCTAGCCTCTGAAGGGAAGAATCGATCCAATACAGTGATTATTTTCAGCACTAACTTTGATAAACTTTGTTTCTTTTAAGTCATGACAGTGACGTGTGTTTTTATTTGCAATCTTTTAACCACTAATTTATTTTCTTCAAGAGAAAAATATCAACTTATAAGACCATGTGGTTGTTGTTGAAGGGTGTCTTTCTGGTAAACAATTCTTTTACTAAAATATATAATCCCAGTCGTAATTACGCCCTGTTCAAGAATTAAAAGTGCAAGATGTATGATCCTAAAGTACAGATTTTATTTCACCAAATATACAAAGATCGGAAAACTATAAATTATTTAGAAAAACAATTTAATTATAAAAACACTGTATGTATATTTTTGAACAGTTAATAGATAAATAAAAAATAGGCAACTATAAGTTAAGTGATTTCATTTTTATTAATTAAAAAACAAAATTAATCTTCAATAAATTATTTCTATTTTTCAATTTTGATGGTTTCATTAGAAGTTAATGTTTGTTGCTAGAATTATGCAATTGTCAAAGTAAGAACTTTTGTCTTAGAATTTTGGTGCAATTTTCAAAGTAAGAACTTTTCTTTTGGGTTTTTGGTGTAATTATCAAAGTACGAACTTTTCTTTTAGATTTTTGGTGGGATTGTCAAAGAAAGAACTTTTGTTTTAGATTTTTGGTGAGGTTGTGAATATAAGAACTTGTGTCTTAGATTTTTGGTGTGATTGTCAAAGTAAAAGCTTTTGTTTCAAATTTTTGGTGCAATTGTCAAAGTAAGAACTTTTGTATTAAATATTTGTTGTGATTGTCAAAGTAAGAATTTTTATTTTAGGTTTTTGATGCAATTGTCGAAGTAAGAACTTTTATTTTACATTTTTGGTGTGATTGTCAAAGTAAGAACTTTTGTATTAAATATTTGGTGTGATTGTCAAAGGAAGAACTTTTGTTTTAGATTTTTGGTGAGGTTGTGAATGTAAGAACTTGTGTCTTAGATTTTTGGTGTGATTGTCAAATTAAAAACTTTTATCTTAGATTTTTGATGCAATTGTCAAAGTAAGAACTTCTCTTTTGGATTTTTGGTGTGGTTGTCAAAATAAGAACTTTTGTTTTAGATTTTTGGTGTTATTATCAAAGTAAGAACTTTTGTCCTAGATTTTTGTTGTGATTGTCAAGGTAAGAACTTTTGCCTTAGATGTTTGGTGTGATTGTCAAAGGAAGAACTTTTTTCATTTATACTGTTGAAATAAACTACTTTTTGTGTGAATTACGTAGGTTAAGTTGACTTTTATGCCATTCAAAGAAAATCCTTTTTGTTGCGATACTTTTGCATTGAAAGAAAAGTATACAGACTATGAGAGCAATTTCAAAGCAATAGCACTGACGTATTTTGCTGAGAAGAGAATCATCGTCTCGTATAATTACTTATGAATGAAAATAATCCCAAGTAATCAATGCAAATCTTTATGTTTATTCGCAGAACTAAATCTAAATCCGTTCAAGTTTTTATGCATTAGAAGTTGTTTCAGTCTTTTTTCTATTATTTTAATAAATATTTAATTTTTCACATATGGCTCTTTTTTACTTTATAGACTTATGGAAAATAAATATTATTTCACATTCATAAAGATAGTTGTAATAAAAAATATTTTTCCAGAAAAAAAGTTAAAATTCAAAGAAAATTCTTAAATAACGTTTATTCTAGGTAAAAGGGGGAGGAGCTTATTATAGTCGCCAGTTTATTTGCTTTTTCTTTAAATTTTAGAGATCAATTTTCTGTATTTATAGATTTTAATTGTTTATTAATTTATTATTTAATTTTAATATTAATTTTAATTGTTTATTAATACATGTTTATCACTCCCTGGCAGTTTCACTTTCTTTATTTTTTTGACGATCGCAGTTATATAAAGCGATCCTTATAATTATATCTCCTATATATTGTTTTTCATATGCGTGCACCCGATCATTTGTTTGGTTTCAGTTTGCAGTAAATTTTACATGACCTTATAATTTTTTTTAAATATGTTTGTCTTCTTGTGAAATATTTATAAACGGTTCATCGTTATTATAATGTAATTATACTAAAAAAACCTAAACTAAACTAAACTAAAGTTAAATTAAACTAAATAAAAAAGATAAAATAAAAATGAACTGAACTGAACTAAACAAAAAACTCTTTCTATTGTTAAAACGTTAACTTTATAATAGTATAAACTTAAAATAAGTTTATGTGTATTTGTAAAAGGATTATTTGTAATTGTTTTACTATAATTACCAGTACCAGTAACAAATAAATTAAATCTTAAATAAATAAACTCTACTTCTTTAAGTTAATTCCATTTTACAATATTTATATTTTGTTTACAATTCATTATTTATAAACGTGAAATATATTGTTGAGCATTTGTCGAAGTGGAACAGAAAAGTCAGTCAAAGTAGGCAACAGTGCAGCGGAACAACCTTGAAATATTTCACTACTTTAGTTCAGTGTTTCTGGGTAAAGCTTCCCTCACCCATGTGAAGAATTTATCCTCGTTTCCCCACCACTCAAATTATTGATTTCATTAGAATTTTAAAATATTGTTTCAGATGTAACTTTAAACTAATTTATATAATAATGTAACTTTATGGACGAAATGAGGCTGCACTTACAATAATTTTTCTATTTTTATTTCCTTCCATTTTTACTTGAAATGAATTTATTGTTTTTCACAATAATTAGAAGTTCTACAGAAAAGAAATGTAAAGAGGAAGCTCAACAATCCTTTGGCAACATATTATATATTAGATATATTGTTGGAGCTTCTCAACCTAACGATAAGGTTTAAAATGAATTATTGGCTCAAAACTAACCACTCCATAAAGTAACCGACTAAACCATAAATTAAAGGGTTTATAAAGAACATTTATTTCATGAAAATAAAAGTTTCTCACTTTTTTTATAACATTGCGAAATAATATAATGTTAATGCATGTATGCTTAAAATGCGCGATCAGTGTTATATCTTAATTTTTAATATATCCCATGTGTTTATATATACTTTTAGTTATGTCCAATGTATGACTCAGTCTGAGTATGTTAATGAAGGAGCATACAAATATATACACGTTGTTTGTTCTCTGCAACATATAAACCCATTAACGCCACCGATCTCATATGAGATCACTTACTAAGGGGTTTCAATACAAAAATTCAATGTATCTTAGCCATTACCATACAAATTACTGAGGCGTTAAAGGGCTGAAGCGCTTTTAAATCTGTACCCATTTAATAATAGCAGTAATAACAATATATACAATAAGAACAATGTGGTGAACGGCAACCCTACCCAGCTTTAAACATGGAGGTTGTAAGTTATACAAACTCTACTGTAAATTGTGAAATTACAACACTATTAAGAAATGTAATGCCACGTCCATCATAATTTGATAATATTATATAATTAGTAAGAATGATAATGCTAAATATAAAATGTAGTTGAAAACCACAATGTTTAATTTAGTATTGATAAGTAACATCATAATATAATACTTCGACCAACAACATTTCTTCAAACTATACACCAAGAAGATGAAACGTGTTGTGCAAATAGAAATAAATATGTTGAGGTTTGAAAACTTAGAGAGGAAAACCATTCTTAACAATTGGTCATGTATTTTTGACAGTATCTGTATTTACGAATATATACGTATATATATATATATATATATAAATTAGGGTCCAAATGTCAATGTAAATTTTAAAATGTTCTCCAAAATCTTTGTTTTTGTTCTTTTAG
>JARUHE010329281.1:0-10987 GCA_031471125.1 Archaeomysis grebnitzkii | reverse complement strand
ATATTCCATTTAACCTCTAAATAAATAAAAAAGAAACTATCAAATATATTCCATTTAACCTCTAAATAAATAAAAAAGAAACTATCAAATATATTCCATTTAACCTCTAAATAAATAAAAAACATCCACATGTATATAATTACCTAACCAAGTCCAGGGTTCGGTGTATTTTAGTCTGAACAGAGCCTAATAAATCAGAGCCCAGCTTGTGCAAAAGTCTGGTCAATAAAATGTACAGCCAGTCATGGAGATCTGCACTGTGTACCCCAATTAGTTCTATCAATGCATCTAGAAACAAAGTGAACACTTTCGTGTGGGTGTCCATAAACATCTTGGTGAAGATTTCCGTGATTTTTTTCAATTCCGAGCCAGTCAGCATGTGTGATCCCCTCAAAAAATTGATTAGGGCTATTAGTCCTTCTTTCCTGTCACCCCAATGTGTTGAAGCACAATTCAGAATTATTTCCGTTACATCTGGCATCTGCAAAACAACTTTTAGTTAGAACGTTAGAAAGAAAAAGTTTTTATAGTTAAAACAATTTATAAATTGCAAATAAAGTTATACTGTTCAATATTGGTTATTTAATAACTAAAGTAAAACAATTTGATCTGACCTTGCTTGTAGACTCCAAAATGTCTTTGAGAATACGTTGTTGTGATCCATACCAGTATAGCTAAGACGAGTCAATGAGAAAAGTAAATGAAAAATAAATCAAATTAAAAGGCTTGGCTACAAAATAGGGACAATGACTAAAAGCAAACTAAAGTAAATTTCTCATTAGCTTCAAATGTTGGGATAAACTACAAATAAAAACCAGAAACTAACAAAAACTTTTGATTTTATTATCCATCACCATCAATGTTATTGCCTAATTTTCTACTTTATAAAAATTCTTTAAGACATAAATGATTGAAATCATCAACAGAATCAATTTCTATATAAGTAAGAAAAAATTACAGTAAACTATTAAAAACTAGCCATAGATGACCGGAATCTCCCATGTAGTAAACAAACCTTATATTTTTTGGCTATAATTCAATAAATATTTATAGTATTGAAAAAAGTTTGGTTGGTAACTGATTGGATGTTCATTATAAACAACTTTAGTTCAACAAAATTTTATGTTACTACTCAAATAAAAAACTTTAAGCTTTTACTCAAACATTTTCAGAGTTAAAAAGGAGGATTTTTTGCTATAAATCTGTAAATGTTTATTTTTGTGAAAAATTACTCCTGATGGTGTTTTTTAAAGAAATTTTTTGACTCTTCAAGCAAAAATTTATATTTTTGCTGAAAATTAGGCTAGCCTATCTTTACAAATTCAGTTTTTTTGGCTAGAACTCCATAAATATTATTTTAAAAAGTACTCGTCAACATTTGTTAATTGGTCATAACAAACAACTTATGATCAACAAAACTTTATGTAACTCTTCAAAAAAAAAAATTTAAGCTTTTGCTCAAAAATTTTCCGTGTTAAAAAACTTTGTAACTTTTCAAGGTAGAGTTTTGAGAAAAAAATCACTCGTGACAATTTTGATTGGATAATCAAATAATATAATGAACAACTTTTCGACAATAAAATGTTTTGTAAATGAGGGTTTTTTGGCCATAACTCTGTAAATGTTAACTTTTGAAAAAAATATTTTGACAAAATTAGCTGAATGGCTGAAACAAAAAATTTGTTTATAAAATTTCTCGGTAGCTCTTAAGATAAAGCTGTTTAATACTAATTTGTTTTCCAATGCAGACAACGACGACTTAATCTGCCGTTACTTTACTGCATGAACCAGTCACCTATTTGTTAAACAATTGGATAGTTTATTACACAAACTATCAGCTAAAGCATACAATACTACTAAAACCATGACGAACATTTCAAGGTCAATTTAAAATACAGGTGTGAAAAAACAGTAAAGACAACACATTCAATTTTAATGAAACTTACTTCGAATATAAACTGAACAGAACCGAAACTTTGACTTTCTTAAAAATTTAGGTATGTATGTATGTATGTGTGTATATGTATATATATATATTATATATATATAATCACATTAAAACTACTAAGGAAAGTAGTGCAATGTACCTAAATCTTTCAATAAGAAATATTTTTAACAAAACTTGATTCCCTTGATAAAATATAAATATGCCAATGAAATATAACTTGGCAAAACTATGGATATTTAAACTTTACATTTTTAATGTAGTTTTAAAATTGATTTCCTAATTATTTCAGATTTTTAAATCTGTTTATTCCCAACATAAAACCTAAGATGAACTCCAGGAGATGCAATAAATATTAATTTAATGTAATAAAATAAAATAAAACATCACACAAACTTTAAAACATTGGGATGAAATTTAAACATCCTATACGAACTTCAAGTCAGGAACTTATTAAACTCAAAAGTTAACAAAAAAGTTGGTTAAAAATTGGACTAAATCATATTATAATTTAGTTGGGCTATTTAACTAATAATGACAACTAAACAACACACATGACACAAATGATGCATTCACAAAAATGAAGTTTATAATTAAAACATTTGACAATTAAAAGCAAGTTCAGAATGAAAGCAAAATCTTGATCTGAACTAAAAATAATTTTCATTATTTTATTGGAACAAAAAACTTTTTATAATCAAAAAGATTAAATGGGATGACATTAAACAATTTCCTTTCAAGAAAATATTCACACAAAGCTCAAAATGTTGGGTATTTATTTGAAATACTGAAGGAAACATGGAAACAGAAACTAAACATTCAATCTTGCCTTAATCTACATTTCATTCACCAAATAACAAAGACAGCTCAAGACTTACGTCGTTTCTTCTGTAAGAATCGATGGACCTTTCGGAACAGACACTCGAGGTCTCGCTATCATTGTCCGACTGATCATCGAAAGCTTTGCTGTACATCTTTCTGTTTGGCGACCTCTGCTTAAAGAAAAGAATCCAATTAAAATAACTGATACAATAAGCAATTTTGTTCTGTAATCAACAATATAACATTGGTGTTTAAAACATATTGAACAAACACCAAGTAATTCAACAATTTCAAATGTAGGAAAGGTCAAATAGTTTTCTATCTATACACATGCAAGCACAATAGACTATATAACAAAATGCATTGTATTCAAAAACATTTTAAATGTAAAAAATATGTTTCTCAAATAATTTTCTCTGCACATGAAGACAATAAAAACAAAATCAAGATTTAGAACAGCAATCAAACCAATTTGTGCAACTGAAGAACTCTTTAACATTGTTCAATGCAGCCATATCAGGGCTCTGTTATACAGGTCAGACGTGAGTCTATAGTTAATGCTTTGACATTACAAATCGGGTGCTTGTTAATTTATTCAACTTTTTTCGACACAAAAGTTTACTTCAAAAATATTAAATCATAACACCAACAATGGAATGCTTTATCCTCAACATGAAATGCTTCTCAATGAAGTTTGATTAATGTATTTGTGCAATGCAAAGAACATTCAAACCATGAAAACAGTCGCATGGCTTCAGTTCTACATTTACTAAACCGACAATAAATTTTAAACTTTAGTAATATTATATTTGTTGGAACTTATGCTGAGCACAATAGATGAATTGGAATTTATATTTTGTCCATTGAAACAATTATAACTTTGGTTATTCATCAGTAGATATAAAGAACTACGAGAAATTGGTGGATAAAGATATTTCTAATACTTATAGACAAGATATTAACATCAATACAAGAACACATTTAAAAAATAACATTAGAAATGGTCAACATGAAAGCTTGTTACTATAAAAATATAAATCTATCTACCAATTTAAAAACAAATTATCAAGGCAGAGAAAACTGGATTGGCTAATTAGATATAATTGAATGTAATTTAATAAGAAATATTTCAATTATTTTAAAACCTAACATAAAAACATTCTGTCAAAAGATAATATTAATCTTCTAACAACAATCCATGTCAGAACATTTTTATTTAATTACAGAAGAAGAGGTTTCAAAAATGTTTCATTAAATTATATTCATACTAATGTACAATTATTTCGCGAAGATTTTGTACAAATTAACAAGTTTATTTATTCTCTAATTCAATTTAATTTGTGATAAACAATACATTTTAACCTCTTGAAACATTTCTTTTATGTGAAAAAATTAGTCTTTTCTAAGTTTATAACTTGCTTCCAACACAGACTTTAATTGTTCCTAATTTTCAATTGTTAGGATTTAAATTTTATAAAGTTGAAAAAAAATTATTTGAAAGTTTGAAAATCAAAATAAAAATAAAAATTAGAAAATATTTTTAAACATTGTGGCCATAATTGGTTAATCAACGACGTTCTGCTGGTTGTTTTAAAGCATAAAAATCCCGTAAGCACCATAAAATCATGGAAAAATATTGCGGGTCATCTGCTTAAAAAATTAATGTAAACATTGTATGAGTTTTTGAGGATTATCACATTGAGAAACAAACCAATTTTGAAATTTAAAAAAATAACTAAAATAAAAGATATAAATTCAGTGATTGTGATTTAAGTAGAAAACATTTATAATCAAACTAAATGCAAAAAAATCTAGCAAGTGCTGATAATAAACCCAAAGCCTAGAGTATGTATGGAAATTCGGAAGAAGGAAATTGAGTGTTCAAAGTGGGAAAGCAAACATTTAGGATGTTGGAGTGATTGAGAATACTAAACACATTTGCCAAGTATGAAATCTAACTAATCATTAGTACCAAATTGCTAGTTTAGTTATGCAGGCCCTTAAAGAATGGCAACTTACAACAGGACTCCATAATCTTGAAAGAACATCTTGGTGACCATGTCCTACACTGGACTGTTGAAAAAAATGCAAAAAAAAACTTGGTTATAAAAATACTTCGTGTTTAGCAGGTTGAAAATATTGGAAGGAATTCCACATCCTTATCATACAGGTATTTAAGACTCATACAATGGCTGAATTGGGTGAGCAAGATCAGCTCTTGAATGATGTACGATAAGGTAATCAAACTAACGATTCTTTGGTGCAGAAGTTAATGAAGAATGACATGCAACAGTTCAATGTAACTATGCAATGAAATGGATTTCAGAATTGCATATAGCTGTATAAATATAAGGAACTTGCAAAATAAAAACCATCTTTTATTTCTTTTGAATTATTTGTCTGAACATTTCTCTAACAAAGAGTATAAGCATCGAACATGGAAGTTTTCAGGCATGAATGCGCATACCTAACTTTTACATATTTATTGGATAATTTCAAAATTTATTTTACCAAGGGTTAAAAACGATAAATACTCACAAGCAAACTTGGAGGCAGGCTCACAAGTGCATCGGCAAGTGCACTTTCGGCTTCTCGGCTTTGCTGAAGAATCTTTTGTGCCAACACAGGTTTGGATTTGCAAGGTACTATTGGTGGCATGTTTGAGGCACCTAGGAGGATGAACAAGATTATAAATTTTTTATTCAATTAAAATCCATGTCAGCATTTCAACTTGAATGCAACACTAATATTGACAATCTGAAAACAAATTTGAAAAAAACAAAACATGCATCACAAAAACAATTTTTTAAAATGTTGAAAACATTTTCAAGAATATATGAGATGCACTCTTCAAGACTAATCAGAAGGATTATTTTAAAACTTGTTGAAAAGATGGAGATTTTTGTGAATTAATTAATCACAAGAATCCCTCAAAAATGGATATTGAAATGAAGTATTTATGCATTGAATTCAATGGAGAAAATATACAGAAACTTTAAGCAGCTAACAATACATATCAAATGATCAAAAAATGGTTGAAAATACTTTCCAGGAACAACTTAAGCTAACTTTTCATTCATATTTGAAACAAATAAATCATGAAGTGCAAGAAAGAAAATTTGGTTAAGATTTGATCGTCATATGAAAGTAAATCGATTAATTTAATTAGAATTTTGGTTGAATTTGAACTAACACATTCGACAATTTTTTTTATAAAATTTTGTAATAGCAAAATCTACCCCCTGAATTATCCTTTGATATTACCATTGTTTTAACTATAATTTGAATTCATTGTTTTGTTCACCATGAGTGACATATGGCAGTAAAGGGTTGAGTAGTTATCAGAAGAATGTTTTGTATATTTTTTATTATTTCCCTCAGTAAAAAAATCTATGAAGATATGAAACAGTTTATAGAAATGTTTAAACAAAAATTCTTCACACGAAAGCTTTTTAAAGAAATGAACGCAACACTTGAAGCATCAAGAAAAGTTGACAAACAACCTCACCCAAATCAAACAATGTGGAAGACCATTTTTGTATCAGAAGACTCAAAATATCGCTCGAATATGAATCTTCAACACACAAAACATTATTTTAGCAAATTAATAAATTCGTTGGAAAATATCAACACAAATTTGAATAATTGGACAATTTAATAATATTACAACTTTAAAATTGCATTGAGGAAATTTACACATTGAACAAACTAAATCTGAATGACCTTACCGGAAATAGATCTGGATCTTGACGGGGTGGTTGTTCCGGTACTTAGACTGCCGTACCGGCTGGGGGAAGGTTCTCGGGAGGTTCCAGTAGACCTGGGAATGCCGCTTCTCCGCCCCTGCCTACCCAGGGTTCCACCCGACTCACCCGGGGAGTGATAAGTGGCATAACTTAGGCGGGATGAGGGCGAGCCGCTTCTACTACCGGCTGATCAGACAGTTCAAAAACAGGAAAGGTTAATCAAGTAGTCTATGAAAACACTCTTAAAATTACATTTCCCAATTCTTCAAACTTTTATAGGAAATATGAAGAGACGAGAAAATAATTTATTTCAGTATTATACAATTTAAAAAAAAGCCAAAATTGAGGATGAATTAATTGAAAATCCTTTTATGAGAACACATCACACTAAAAACACGATTGAATGAAAACAAATCTCAAATCAATTTTGGAGAATTTTATTAAATTAATATAATACTAATTTTTTTAGAAAACTAAATGCTACATTTGGAGTACTCATAGGAATTATTGCAACACTTACCCAACCTTTTTTTCGATGGTTAACTCAGGCATAAAAGTTCTTTCAATGTCTCAAAGAAACTGGATTGCTTTAAAGCGGTCAAGATTGATTTTTTTCAGTTAAACAAGTTGTTAAGGCATGGCCATACATTTTTTATATAGTTTTCAAAATGCAATTTCACTATTAATGGTAACTTAGTTAATTCTTGTTCTCCACCATTTCTCATGTTTTCATGATTAATAATGTAAAGTACATTACCCATGGAGGCAAATAGTATTGTTACTGTTTATGAATGGAAATTAAATTGAAAACTAAGAAAACAATATTTTAAAAGGTTCTGTTGAAAGGCAAATGACAATTTTTCTACACACATAAAACATATAAATGCTTTTTCACCCAAATATTTAGGTTAAAACATATCTGGAATTTTGAGTTTGGTTAGTTCAAGAGCCTTAAAAACTCAAATTTTTATTATGGATATCATAATAATCATGAACAGTTAAAATGGTTAAAAGGAAAACAGATTTTCACCTGGCATTCAGTGCATTTTGATGTCATAAGTAGCACTAGATTCTCATGCCGTGATTTAGCATCCATAGATCACTAACCGGGAGTAACAACAAAAAGATTCCCCAAAATGTTACCTATGAATTGATGAAGATTTTCCGACTTTTAACTGGCTGAGGGAACACAAAAACGGCTAAACTATCTCGATGGGAAATGATAAAAACAAAATCGATGCAAAAACTTCTTCAACTTACGCTGAGACTGAGAAACTCCGCCCCTACTCCTGGACCTTCCTGCTCTATCCATTGAATTGACAGAACTAATGGGGGGATGGTCGGTAGATTTTCTCGGTCGAGCTGTTAGAAAAAGTGGCTTACTTCACAATTCAAAGGCGAATAAATCATCATCAAGTAATGAAGAAATGAACAAAACATTAAGAAATAATCTTCAATGTAAACATGGAAGATTTGGATTTGGAGAAACATTTTATAAACATTGGAAATATAAGTATTATAAGTAAAAAAAAATATTGCTTTGACAAAAGATATTCATGAATGTTTTTATATTGAAAAAGTGACTTTTCAATAAACGAAAATATTAACAAGCAATTGTAAATAAAGAAGTATTCCTTTTTAACATTTTCTATGGATCAAATTTAGAAAAAACACAACAATGTGATAGCAAACTTACTTTGTTCTTCTGCTGATGTCCAAACATGAGCCAGAGAGAAGCATAGATGAAAGAGGACAGAGAAAGTTTAGATAAAAGCTCAAAGTTAGCGGCAAACATGCTCGGCAAAGTTACTTTTGATTTGACATTCCATTCATTTCAAATATTCAATTCATTACCATTGATACTTTAATTATTCTATTAAATATTTAAGCGTTGAATCAATCTTGATAAAATTACCCAAATTAAAAATAAAGCTCATTATGCAAAACCAAAACCTTATTAAAAATTATTACAACAAAAACAGAATCAAATATATTTTATGAATTTAAACAATATTTTATTCAAATCTATGAAATTTGGATAAAAATTTCTTGGAAATAGAATAATTTAAGCATTCAAGACATGAGTGGTGTAGTTATTTTTGTGTTGAATTATTGATTCATTTCAGCAAATTTTCAGAACGATGTGAAGTAACTGACAAATGTGAAACAATTTTTTAAAATGACTCGGCTATTCATAGTTAAATTAATTTCATATTCAAGTGAATTTTCATTTTACATTGTTGACACATTTCATATAAATATAGGCTTGGTGTAATCGTGTATATTTTCCAGTTCACTTTGATTTAAACCATCAAAACATTTTTACTTAATTATGTAAATATTTAACTAAAAACCTTTGTTAAAACTGACAAACTAACAAGTAAAATGAAGTGAAAAAAATTAACCTAGTGTTTTGTAATGACAACTAAACGTTAATAAAAAAATTAATAAATTAAAATAGAATTAGATAGACCTTTACCAGTAATGTAAAAAAATTGTTAAAAATAGTTAGTCCTAACATATGTTTTGTGTAATTTGTGTATTGTTGTTATGAACTATGATACTAGTATATTAATATTACTCACGTAATGAAGCCCCTGAACCAACTTTCATTCTCTGAGCTTGTGCATATTGACTACGGGCTTCGGCTCTACGTGCAGCCTGTATGTCAATAGCAGAGTTAGAGCGAAAAGAGGCAGGAGAGTGAATAGGAGACAAGGCATCGGTGGCATCGTAATGAGGTTGGTGGGAGCCTGTAGATGGGATGCGGGTTCTTCTACTGCCAGCCATGGGCAATCTAGAACTTATTCCGGGTGCCAAGTTTTCAGTACTACCTCCATTGGAAGATGCTCTGGACCAGCTACTTCGCACACTACCACCTGTTCACAGCAATAAGATGCACTCTCTATTGCAACTCTGCTATTTGGCTCAAACCAATAGCAAAGAAAACATTCCAAATTGTTCAATTATAAACACAAAAAAATCTTGACAACAATTTTGAATATTGATCAAAATTACATGGATTAGAAAGGAAAGATCTTTCGTGATTAAAAACCGAACAATTTGGAAACACTTTTGCAAGCATTGCCAAGCATCAGCAAATACTTCAAAGCTTGGCTCTAATCTAGTCTACACAATGATTTGCAATTAAATACAACATTTTAATCTATATAATTGAAAGTGTATTGATAGAAGAACACGCTTATCATCGTGTAAAAAAGATTAACCTTCGAATCAAGTGGTAAATCTCGTCGAAAAAGATCATGCATTGTACTTTTTACACATTTTATTAAACATAAGGTATAAAACAGGAAAATAAAAGTTAAACATAATGTAAATAAAAGTAAAAAACTAGGTATGATGAAACTACTTGTAAAAACAAAAAAAAATTAGATTCTGTATCTATTCCACATAAAATCTTCATGCAAAAAATTATATTGCCACAATTTATACATTAAAAAATAACCAAAAATAAAATGTTCCTTGATTTTTTCATTCTTCTACTAGAACATAAAATAAAAGAATAAATATACAAAACTGCTCGTAACTTTGCCCAAACGGTGAAGTATTTTGACCAAAAGATCATGTAATAACATGTGCAAAGAAGTTCTTTACAAGTGCAACTTTTTTCAAGAAAAGAATTTTATAAATGCATACAAGATAAAAACTTGGATTTTAATTACCTTACAATAAAATCATAAACTGAACCATTATATATAAACAAAAATCTGAAAAAGGAAACCTCGCAAAAAAAGAACCAAAAAATGAACCTCAAAAAAGACCTAAAATAACGATGTCAAAAATGAGGAACTAGAGCAAAAAATAAATGTTTCAAAATGGGAACCAAATTTTGTTCCTTAAAAGAGCAAATGTAAAACTACAAATAAAAAAAAATTCAAAACCGTAACACAATTGTTTAACAATTTATTCTCGGCATCTCTACATTGGGTATTTTAATTTAATTATTATTACACAGCAGCTTCCAAAGTTTGTTATAGCTACATGGTCGTCAAGCCTACAGATATAAATGCAATTTATATAAAATTTAAGACCAGTCTACCTAACACAAATACTGAAAAATAAAATGGGATGTGTAATGACAAAAAAAAACACCAAACATACTTTCATAGGACTTATTCTGAGCTGAAATATAATTGCTAGGACTATATTCTGAACTGAAATATAATTGCTAGGATTATATTCTGAACTGAAATATACTTTCATAGGACTATATTCTGAACTGAAATATAACACTTTCATAGGACTATATTCTAAACTGAAATATAATTGATAGGACCATATTCTAAATTGAAATATAATTGCTAGGACTATATTCTGAACTAAAATAGAATTGCTAGGATTATATTCTGAACTGAGATATAATTGCTAGGACTATATTCTAAACTGAAATATAATTGTTAGGACTATATTCTAAACTGAAATATAATTGATAGGACCATATTCTGAATTGAAA
>JARUHE010329270.1:0-10987 GCA_031471125.1 Archaeomysis grebnitzkii | reverse complement strand
GAATCCATGAACACTGTGAGGACCTGAGTTATGAATCCATGAACACTGTGAGGACCTGAGTTATGAATCCATGAACAGTGAGAGGACCTGAGTTATGAATCCATGAACACTGTGAGGACCTGAGTTATGAATCAATCAACACTGTGAGGACCTGAGTTATGAATCCATGAATACTATTCTATCATAGTATGTCATATTATGTCATAGTAAGTCATATTATGTCATGGTATATCATAGTATGTCATTGTTTGTAATATTATATCATATTATGTCATGGTATATCATAGTATGTCATTGTTTGTAATATTATATCATATTATGTCGTATTATGTCATATTATGTCATACCATGTCATAATATGTCATACTGTGTCATAGTATGTCATATTATGTCATAGTATGTCATAATATGTCCTACTATGTCATAGTATGGCATGTTATGTCATAGTATGTCATATTATATCATAGTTTGTCATAGTTTGTCATATTATGCTATAGTATGTCATATTATGTCATAGTATGTCATAGTATGCCATAGTATGTCATATTATGTAATAATATATCATAGTATGTCATATTATGTGATAACATGTCATATTATGTCCTAGTATGTCATATTATGTCATAGTATGTGATAACATGTCATATTATGTCATAGTAAGTATTAACGTGTCATATTGTGTCATTTTATGCCATAATATGTCATACTATGTCATATAATGTCATAGTATGTCATAATATGTCCTATTATGTCATAGTATGTCATGTTATGTCATAGTATCTCATATTTTATCATAGTATGTCATATTATGTCATAGTATGTCATATTAGGTTATACCATGTCATGCTCTGTCATACTATGTCATAGTATGTCATAGTATGTGATAGCATGTCATATTATGTCATATTATGTCATATTATGTCAAAGTATGTGATAACATGTCATTTTATGTCATAGTATGTGATAACATGTCATATTATGTCACAGTATATCATATTATGTCCTATTATGTCATAGTATGTCATATTAAGTCATAGTATACCATAGCATGTCATATTATGTAATAGTATGTCATAGTATGTCATATTATGTCATAGTATGTGATAACATGTCATATTATGTCATAGTATGTGATAACATGTCATAGTATGTTTTATTATGGCAAAGTATGTCATAGTATGTCATGTTATGTCATAGTATCTCATATTTTATCATAGTATGTCATATTTTAACATGTCATATTATGTAATAGTATGTCATAGTATGTCATATTATGTCACAGTATGTGATAACATGTCATATTATGTCATAGTATGTCATATTATGTAATATTATGTCATAGTATGTCATATTATGTCACAGTATGTGATAACATGTCATGTTATGTCATAGTATGTCATGTTATGTCCTAGTATGTCATAGTATGTCATGTTACGTCATGGTATATCATAGTTTGTTATATTATGTCGTAGTATGCTATACTGTGCCTATTTCATCTACACTAGTGCAATAGCAGATATAATTTCCAGCTACAGTAAAACCTCACTTGACGAACTCCCGCATTGACGAACAAATTAAAAAACATGAAAATATAAAATTAAATAGAAAAATGCACGAAAATTAATTGCATTTTGATTCCTTAAACATTTTAGCCGTTTTATGTAACACCGGTGATACATGTGGCCCAATGGCTCACTCAGTAACATGTAAAACCCGTGTTACATACCTAATTACTTCATGTTTATAAAGTTTTTTTACAAGTAGTCAGTTCAATTTTCATTTTTATTACTTTTTTATATACTTGAAACTATTTTACATATTTTAAAACTTAAAATAAAGTTGATAATTATTAAAAATCATCTCAAAAATCTAACCAAAAGCTAAACATTATGAAATCTAACATGAAACATTTTGATTACGTTCAAATGATTGAGGGAAGAGTAGTACTGCGCTGTGATTGGCCGACGCATTTACCCACAACCCATCAGATATTTTCGCGCCAATGTTCAACGTGAATCACGTTAGGTGATGAACTTTTCACTTTATTTTTTACTTATGTTATACAAGTTTAAATTTGTGTGGTTTGTTATTATTCGTGTTCATTATGTGTGATTGTGTGTGAAAAGTCGTAAAATTGTGTGATAACGATGATAGGCCTAATCATTGAACCAAAACATATTTGAAACCTAGGCATATCACACTCAAGAAACTTTAACACGCCGATAACATAGCATCAATTGACGAAAGTGAAACCGCAATGTGCAGCATATAATTTGTATTTTTATTATGCTTTGTAAGCGATATAATTTATATCTATGATTTATTTTATGCTTTACTGTTATTTCTATGATGTATTAATCATTTTTACGCCTATATTATTGTATCATTGCCCTTATTTAACATTTATAAATGTTTTTTTTATGTCAAATTTCCTCAGCGAAAACGTAACCACCGTTTCTTAAATTGCGTCTATGTAAATTAGACTCCCGCTTAATGAACTCCCACTTAACAACCAAGCACTCGGAACGAATTGGTTCATTAAAGTGAGGTATTACTGTATGTATATATACTCAAGACACTAAATCAATTAAAATGTAATTATATGCTTTTGTTTTACTATGTTTTAGTTTTCTAGATGCAAAAACTTTAAAATATCAGTAAACAAAACTATTTGAATATGTTTGCTAAGGCACAAATAATTTTCTAAAGTTAAGTGACTTCGCAAGATGGCAGAAAATTTCTTCATTTTGAAATGAATTATGGTCTTCCCATTTAGGTAGGCTCTCTATAGATATTGGATGTTGTATAGTTCTATCATCTAATTTTATGTACTAATCTTTATTAATCCTTGGTTTTATCTTTTCTACGACATAAGGAGAGGTCGTTCACATTGATTTAGTTTTCAATTGAAAATAATAAATATGGTAAGATTGATAAGGTTTGATCAATAAAAGTAAACACCCTTTTGAGTTTTAATGGTTAACCTGAAACTGTCTTTAACATCTTTATTATTATATACTTCAGCAACGGTTGGCAATTGCAGATGTGTCTAGTGTTGCACAAAAAATAGATATAACTAGATAATCTTGCACAATACTAGACATCTGCAAATATTGACTGCAACCAATATTTTTTATTTTTGTAAGAAAGTCAAATTCTATTCATATTAAGTACTCATTTGCCTCCAGGTTGTCAAAGTTTACCAAGCAAGTCTCGCTACAACCAAACCCTAGTCATGTAACAAAAGTCTGTCTATTTTACAAATCCCCTTTCTATGTATAAATGATTGCATTCGATAGTGATGGCAAAATCGTTTTGGCACCTAACAGTGACTTTCAATAGTTGCTGGTAGTTGACAAAATGATTTCGGTAGGCGACAAAATCATTGTTTACGTTATTCAACCCCAAACAAACCTTGAATCATTGATACCAAAATAGTTGTATTCAATGATTCAAGCTTTGTTGGGGGGTGAACTACATAAAAAAATGGTTTTGTCACCAAACACAAAACAGTTTTGGCACCTACCAGGGACTACTGACAGTCTATTGAATGCAACCATTACCTTTATTTTTAATATCACTTTGGGGCACTTAACCGTATTTTACAAAAAAAATCTAGCAACTGTCACAAAATTGTATTGTAGTTACAATATACAACTTAATGTTTTTATTGTTGAGTTTTTAGGTGATGTATGACATTCGTTGGGTTAGTACAATCAAATTGAAAGTAATCTTTATTACTATTCTTATAATTTATATAAACTGGTGATAGTGACTTGACCCATTATTACAGTGTGTAAAAAGAGAGGCAACAATGTGTATTTTCCATCACTTTTTTATAAATTTCCATTTTGCCGAAAAAAATGTTGAGTGACATTTTCTCAAAGTCCAAATCTTTATGAATAGTACCATTTATTCATCCCAAGATTAATAATTTGTTTATAGGTGTTTGATTTCAAAATAATTTTGCAATCAAGTGAACTATATTTATTTTTTACGAAATAAAAACTTGAAAACGATAAAAAACTAACGTCTTCTTTAAAATAGAAAAACATTTCTTCGCATCCTGCTAAAAAATTGATCAATCAATAAATTTTATACCACAGCCAACATGCCACAACTGTATAAACCAGCTCGATACCCAGCTCTGTCCAAGTCCCACAGCCAATTGAATACACTTCCTCCGATTCCAGGCGTTGAAGCAGTTTGGAACTGGCAGGGCATACATACTAATAAAATGATCTCTTTACTGCTTCTTCACTTCCTAGTTCTGCAACATTATCTATCGCAGAGCAAAGAATTGATCATCCGGGAATAATCCATGTTCAATATCATCATTGCTGATATCCTTATACTGTCTGTACAAAGGTTCGTCATTCGACACATTCCGCGAGGACTTCATCGTTTTCATCTGGATAATCCAAAAGGCATTGGAAGGTATACAATTTCCCTTAGAATTCAAAACTAAAATACTGTTTAAAATTATGATTAACAGGAAGATGAAAATAAGCTTTGGAGATATCAATGGAAGCGGCATGACTCGATTGGGCGATGTGAGGAATTATCTGCTTAAGATTAGGTAGAGAAAATGTTCCCGTCAGTAACAATGAAAACATTATTGGGAAATATCTCAATCATAAGGGGAGCACGTTAACACCTGAAGAACCAACAATTCTCGGATTTGTTTCTCAACGAGACGGTCCTTATAGGAAGACAATTTATAATTTCTGTGGCCCAGCGTCATCTTTAATTTATAAAAATAGGTTTATTTATTTTCAATAATATCAGTGGCAAGATAATGGAATAAATATTCAATGAACAAGTCATTTAGAAAAAGGAAGATGTTTCTCAAAATAGCAATACAAGATCCAAAATATCAACAATGTAAGTATTTGCATATTCGAGTTTGTTCAATTTCTAACATTTAGTCTTTCAATCAAAGGTTTCATTTTATTTGTTTTTAAAATTTTGACACTATTCAGTTACTTAGATATAAATAAAACTCAATTTTGAATTAAAGAATTAAAGCTATTATGATACCAAAGGTGTATGGTAAGGTCATTTTAGCTGTAGAATGTACAAGAAATAGCCATAGATGACCAAGTATCTCGCATGAACTAATCAAATATTAGAGAAAATGTCAATAAATACATCGGTTGAAAGAAATTCATATGTTCAGACAATCTGTTAAATCACCAGAGACATTAAGCAACCGAGGATAAACAACTATCTCGAGTGTGAACTGTATACAAGTAGGCACACCACCATAATAGCACGCCAAGGCTTGCCGGTGTATAATAACCAACCATAGTATGCCTGGCAGGCAGGTGGGTACAGTATAATAGAATAATTATTAGCGTACATTACACCGCTTTCATATGTCAATTCAGGGCGTACATTAAACCGCCGACACGTGGGTACAGTATAATAGAATAATTATTAGCGTACATTATACCGCTTTCATATGTCAATTCAGGGCGTACATTAAACCGCCGACACGTGGGTACAGTATAATAGAATAATTGTTAGCGTACATTATACCGCTTTCATGTGTCAATTCAGGGCGTACATTAAACCGCCGACACGTGTGACCATCACGGAAAATTCATCGTGATGCATCAATGTAGTTGCAATCAAGGCCGGTCATGATATGAGAGCCACTATTAAAGGCCGCCATGACAGAGATAACCAGGCCGGTCATGAAGAGAGCAGCTATAAAGCCGGCAGAAAGAGAGCAGCTATGAAGCCGGTCATGACTGTAGTGATTTCAACACAATGCGATCTCTTAGAGCAGCCATTGAAGCAATTTTGTAATAATCCATTATTGAAAATTGTAAAAACTTTACCTTTCAACTACTTGAAATAATTTAACAAGTTTCGAATCTGATTCACTTGGAACGCCGGTATTATCTTGCGCTTTCTCCATTCTGGATGAACAAGATGGACCGTGCGTGCGCGACGAAATTTTTGACCGAATGAATATCTTGTAGACAAAGCGAGCGACAACTGGTAAAGTTGCGAGATGTCGCAAGAAAGGTTACTAAATACGAGATATTCGTAAAGCTACAGAATTCCGATGTGATGGAAGAAAAGCAAAAGGGTGGAGCGTAGGGCTTCGACGAATTATAATGTTACAGTAGTGTCTGATTATCTGTTTTTAATTTTTAATTTTTTTTTAAATAAACATAGTACTTTTCAATATATATTAAGATAATTCGCCATATAGCATAAGCACAGTACTTAAACCTATAATAATGAAATAGTTTTTTGTATGTGAGTGTAACATTTGATAAATTCATAACATAAGATGATAAATGCTTGACATTTGAACACAACTATTGTACAACTTTTTTCAATTGCTAAATATTAAATAATAATATTATTTCCCTATAACCTCTCATGCATGTTCAAGGAACACAACTTGCGTAATGTTATAGTTAAGCTACACATGTACACATAATCGAGAAATGTATAAATAATTAACTAAATGAACATAAAAGTATAGAAACAAACACGTAAGCAAGTAAAGCAATAATTAATTAAACAAACAAACACACAAACAAGTAAAGGTAATGATGGGAACATCCTAAAAAAATGCATATTATTACGAACATGAAATTTACACTCAACCGAACAAATTTACTCCCAGAATAAAAACTTGTTACACGAATAAAATTAGACAAACTGCAATTACGTTAATGGTTCGGGCGGAACACAAGTTTCATAATTAATCATCATATGAAATTATTGTATTTTCATACACTTTCATAACGAAACTTTATATTTACACTATTGCGGAACATAAATGTTACCACTTAAGATAAAGTATTTCAATTTGAACAATTTACCACGGGAGATGCATCATTAAAATACAGGGATAAAAATCCATTGCTATACATTTAATATAAAAACACATAAACAAGCTGACGAGATAAAAGCTTAACATGGACCACAACTTCTTGTGAAGTTTTTTAAATTATTTTTTTGTAACTTCACATAACTCTGTGAAACACATAAAACTATCCAAACATGATACTTTTTCTTTTGCGTTTGAGACTAATGTAAAAAAATCACATTGTCTGTTCTAAGAAATGGATTATAATGGCTGTTCTGTTTTAGCTATGTTCAATTATTGTTATATATAATACTATATTTATTGAAGTAACATTGAGTTTTGTTTAATCATTCAATTCTTTTATATATGACATTCGATCATATATAACCCTGGTTAATTAATAACACTTAATACTGATTTAATAATACTGATTTGGTTTCATAAATTTTGTTGAACGCAAAAAGCAATTAATCATTAAACTCTATTTGAAAATACATTAATAAAAAAATGAAAACAAAAACAAAATATAAAATATTTATGAAACTATTTATTAACAGTTTCAATGTGTTTGCTTTAACTAACATAAATTAAAAATTATAAACAAAATTGAGATACTTTCTACTTCACACAACATACTCCAAAACATTTTCAAAATATTTGACATGATTGACATTTTTCATGTTGTCTAACGTCTTAGCTAAAAATAGATTTAAAAAAACTTAAGTTTATCCAATTGAAAGGAATTTGAACCAATCAAAGCTAGAAAATTAAATTCTTATCTCAATGTGTGTTTCGAGTATTAATTATACATCAAAGTTTACCTATCCTATACACTTGCAGTACGTGTGTGTGTGTGTGTGTGTGTGTGTGTGTGTGTGTGTGTTTGTGTGTTTGTATTTATGTATGTATGCGCGTGTGTATGTGTGTGTGTTTGTTTGTTTCTGTGCAATGATAAAATAGACAAAGCCTGACAAATAGTTTCTTATGCGCATTTTGGACAGTATTAATTCCATAAAGATAATTGGATTGTGCTTTGTTTAAGTTTTCAAAAGAATAATTTTTGGCAACCCACTGTGTTGTCTCGCATTATAACAAACCTTTTTTGGCTTACTTTTAAACAACAGTGAACCAAGTCTCATTCGGTTTTGTTCTCCTATTTTTCTTCAGGGTTTTGTGGAATTTAAATCAAAGTCATAGTTAACTAAAATTTTTATTTGAAAGTTGAAAGAAAGGTTTAGTTGTAACAAATGAAAGACATGTATAATATATTTCTCCAGAAGTTAGTTTTATGTTCCATTAAAACATACATTTACAAGTATTAGACTATATAGAATTGTATTTAAAAATTACACAAATTTATACATTTTTTTGAATATAAAGACACATAATTTAATGCATAGCATTTAATCGTTTATGATTATTTATAAAACTGATATAAATAATAAGCCCGTCAATTAAGTGTCGATGCATTCGGTTTGGTCTTCAAAACTAGCTAAAGTATATTTTAGTTTTGATAGAAAAAATATTCATACATTATAGTGTTAGCCATAAATCACCAAAAATAGACCAAACGAATTTTGTTACTAAAGATAACATTTGGAAAATATGAATAATGAAAGATGGAATATCTTTTCATCTGGAAAATATATTCAATAACGTCAGGGAATATTTCAAACATTAAATTCAGCTGGCAAAAATAGAAGACCTTTATGTGTTTTGAATTTAATATGATATTCGGATTTACATACTTTTCAAGGAATTCGAAGAGGAATCATTCGAATATATTGAAAAACAAAAACGTACAAAACACTCACCGTAATTACTAGTAACGATAAAAACTTTACAAATGTTTTTGTTTTTTTATTTTTACATTAGTTCTACAATGCAATGGCGCGCACGCGCAGATCTATTTTCCAATTTAAAAAAAAATATTTTAGGAACATTTTATTGTTTTTTGTTATATAAGGATTACCATTTCAAAAATACTCACCTGCTAACTCATCACTGGCTGATTCAGTTAAAAAAATAAGGATACAAAACAACACAAACATACTTTTTGCTCTATCACAAGTCAGCAGCCGTACCTCTTTGAGTCTGGTAGTGACCACAAGCAACTTCAGATGGGTCGACCTTGCACTCACAACCTGGTCCATTGAGATTGAATTACAAATAACAAAAAATGATGGAAATTATTTTTTGAAGGACTGTTTTTTATAAAAAAAAAGGTAAGATTCATCATATTTGAATTTTTTATTTATGGTCTTTATATTATTGTTTTATAAAAAAATAAAAATATACATCTATTTATTTATTTGTAATGTATATCAATATAAATGTTTTAATTTATTTTACAATTAATGTTCAATTTTTTTGGCCTAGTAAGAAAGAAAAATTAAATTAATTTTCAAACTTAAACACTAAATAAATTTGTATATATTAATGATAAAGCAAATAAAATTTCAAATTTGTATTTCATGAAAGAAATGTAGAGTTCAAAATAAATACTCAATTTATGTTTTATATGACATAAAACGATATCATTTAATAACCAATAAATTTTGGGTTTCAGACAAAATTGTAATACCTTTGAAGTTGGTGAAATGAATTATATATGTATGTCTGTACAACTGTATTGACATTTAAATTGCTTTGAATAAATACATAAAATAATACTATTCAAAAGAGTTATGAGTACATCAATGTAACTTGTTTTGTTTTTTAATAAATTTTAAATTTCTAAATACGTTTATTATACTTTGTAAAGTGAATTTAAAAAAAAATATAATTTCAAACTAAATATCTCTTGGTTTAACATGCTTTTAATATATCAAAAAATGGTTGATGTATAGTGAACAAGTGTTTTATGAAAATAAAAAAAAACTACAATTACACATTTGAATACAACAATAGAACCAAATATAAAATAACTTATATTGTTCATATGTAGTTGTTTTTTAAAATGAGCCGCAAGTAAAACATATTTCATTTGTTTCCCAAAAAATATTTTTGCTGGTATTTTAACATAAATTTGTCTAAGGCAGTTATTATTTTCTATTTCAACAAACATTTTATATTATGTTCAATATACATGTATAATTTCTTATTTTTGTTGATTTTTCAAACTCATATTTCTTTGAGCCAGGACATCTAAATATTCTAAGATATTACCTCAAGTTAAATTCATAGCCTAGTTTCAGATCCTATTGTTCATCAAAAATCTTGATAATATACTACAATGATCATAAACTAACTGCACATTTTGATGAAATAGAAGACTTTTATATAAAATTCGTATTGAATTATCTTGCTCATGTTCAAACTGTGCTCTGCTTAAAGTTTTAGTATTCCATATAGGGTGTCTATATAAATTTCAAAAATTTTATTTTCCTAGCTAAATTATGAACAAAAGAAAAAACAAAATTCAAGCAACATAAAAAAGACAAACTTCATTTAAATAATTCAACATGTTATCCGTTCGTATCTCTGCACATTTCAAAACGATCTTTAACATTGCGAAAAAACGTAGAGTATTTCGGGTGCTATGTATAAAACAGCAAAACGTATTCGTTCTTTAAGGTCAGTTAAACTACTAATTTTTTGCTGATACACTTTTGCTTTCATAATACCCCATGCAAAATAATCCAGAGGAGTTAATCTGGAGAACGCGGATGCCAAGGTCTAGCTCCTTCATATATGTCCAGTCCATCGATATGAAGGCGGCCGTTCAGGTGATCTCGGACAATTAGAGCGTAATGACATGGTGCATAATACTGCTGAAACACGACACTATCAAGAATGCGATCATCATTACTGAGTTCTGAAAAAATTAAATAAAATTAAAAATATTGGGACACCCTGTACTTGGAACACTAAAATTTGCGCAGAGCACGATTTGAACATGATAAAAATAATTAAATACGAAATTTACATAAAAGTTTTCAATTTCATTAAAATACGCAACTAATTTATGTACACCCTCTATAATACTTATAGACTGCATGGTTCTTCTTACACGCTCGACATACTGCATATATACATATACATACATTACATATATATAGATATGTACATACATTATATATATGTATATATATATATATATATATATATATATGTATATATATATATATATATATATATATTTATTTATTT
>JARUHE010329259.1:0-10987 GCA_031471125.1 Archaeomysis grebnitzkii | reverse complement strand
GTTGCACATCATTAGTTTACATACTCTATCAAACTTTCATATCGATTGATTGGAAATGCAGGCGTCAAAGTCCCTAAGACTGGTCATGTCAACATCATGTCTATCAAGTGTTTATCAGTGACTCGCAATGTTATCCTCCTCACAACTTTTTTATAAAGCAATTTAAAGGGAAAAGTGTTAAACAAAAGTTGAAGATAATTACATTCTGCGTCGCCTATTCGCGCTCAGAATTTGAATATTTTCAACCAAAAAAAAGATATTAAATTTTTTATTTTATTCATTTTACCAAAAAACGCTCCTTTTTAATAATTTTTTTAAAAATAGAAAAAAACATACTACACAAAATTGGAAAGTGCCATTAGATGCACAAAAGGTTTTTACGACTAACTGCAAAAATTTCAAAACGATTGCTTTATAAACACGGCGCTGGCGAGCTTAACCGTTGGCATGATCGCCGGTAAAATGGCAAATTATTCTGTCCAACCCCTGTATACAGTATGTTATCATATGGGTTGTTTATGCTCATTTTTCATCAAATTAATTTTATTTCATATAATCAATCACATATATTTCAGAGTTCATACTTTACCGTATGGATGGTGTTTTAATTTATTTAAATGCTTCATAAAAAAACTTGTTTTCAATTCAGTCAAAAATATAAACTCAAATACAAATCATTTGGTAAATTCATTTTTGAAAATTAAGTCCTTTTCATTTTGAAATAAAAGTATTTTTCAAACTTTTTATTTTATATATAAATTTAATGCGGTTAAGAATGTAAATTGGTTTTACCGAAATATATTCTCATGGCTCGCGTCGCAAACCCATTGAATTACTTTAAAGTAATCCTTTATATCATTTTACACAGTGCGGTTTTATTATTTTATTGTAATTCACGGTTTAGTGTGAAATTTTGTGTTATATACAAGTATATACTGCGTGTCTTAAATACTATTTTTACAGCCTTGCAGCAATGAATTATAATAAATTACATATAAAAAAACAACTATACCTGAATAAAAGATATGTAGTCCCTACACTTTCCTAGCAAATATTTATCTTAAAAAAACACTACAACCTGTTATCTCTCTTAGCATTGAGTTAGTTCTCTAAAAACAAGAATTATTATATAAGGCCAATAAAAAAAAGTTATTCTTTTATTTTATTAAGAAATCAAAAAAACTATCAAATGATATAATAAATAACTCAAAATTAATCATCTCATCTCGTTTTTATTACTTCAATAAATTTTAATTACATAAATAAAATTTTCTTTTATCTACAAACTTAGAAGCAATTATTTTTTATGAATTTATCATAAAAATATTTAATTAATATTTTGCATTATCAAATGTTGTTTTCGACTTCATGTTTGCCTCTACCAAGATTTGAAAACCCGAAGATTTTTATTATTATAGTTATCATTTTTTGGAGTTTGGTTAAAATAAGAGATGATTTAATCATATTTCATAAGCTTATATTAATTTTGCCTTGAATTAAAGTATTATTTTTTCATTCTTACAATTAGAATTTGCTGGCCCCATATTAATTCATTCTTGTACACCCTTCCAGGTGTAGCCTTTCTCCATGCATCCAGCTTTACTTATACATGTATATTCAGAGTTGACCAAAAGATTTATTACAACCAAGTATAGATAAAGACATAATTACATTGGAACGTTCATTTTCATATGTCAGAGAAGCTAAGTCATGTTGAGTGAGGTCAGTACCTGCTTGTGTGGGTGAGGTCAGTACCTGCTTGTGTAGGTGAGGTCAGTACCTGCTTGTATGGGTGAGGTCAGTACCTACTTGTGTGGGTGAGGTCAGTACCTGCTTGTGTGGGTGAGGTCAGTACCTGCTTGTATGGGTGAGGTCAGTACCTGCTAGTGTGGGTGAGGTCAGTACCTGCTTGTGTGACCACTTTGAAGGCCAGATGTTGTTGACACAGGCGGTGAATGTGTTCCGCATCCATCGCCTGAATAACTGAATTATCAAATTTCAATTCACTTTTGATGTTAAACCAAAGTTTCAATTAAACTTCTTCGACCATCTTCCATCTTATGTAATACAAACTTTTTAAGAAGAATCTTTTATCAGCCAATTCTGTATGTGCTGATTGATATATAATTATAAATGCTGTACTTAAAATCAATAAGGGAAAATGTATGGTCAACGCCGATCTTAACATAAGATTTGTTTGTAAAACAACCTGTTTTGTTAATTTTTAGCATTGTTCAAGTTGTATAATATTATGTTATAAATTTAACTCTTCTATGTAAGTTAAAATCATTTATTAACGTACTGAATGACATTAAGGACACTCTGGATAGGTCAGATACATTGTAAGCAAAAAAGGGAAAACCACATCGATAGATATTAAAAAACATTAAAACACTTGGCATACAATTTTAACCGTACAATAATGGTCGTTTCCAGTACAGTTTCGATGTGTTCTAACCCTTACAGACAAAATTTATTATTATTTAATGGGTTAAAACAAGCAAGACGACTACTAATTGTGGTGCTACTGATGTCAGAAGTAATAATTAAAGAATGAAAACGTGCCTCGAACTTTAATTGAGGTTTCTATCTGCTTACAAAAATATCATAATTTAAGGATGTTTTTAATTTTGTCCCAATGGGTCAGGCTATGTGTGTGAAGTACCAACATTGTTTTTGGTTCCAAGGAGTCACCCATCCAAATGCTAAGTAGACCAAATTGGCTTAATTCAGCTAATAAACAAGAACAAAATTATATCAAACATATATTTTTGGTTTTGCAATTGTTTATACAATTGCAAGCACCATTGCATTTGTGTTCCGGCATAATGTTATTGATTAAAAAAAATTTTTTGGTTACGATAATCACAGCAATAAAATGGTTACCAACGATGTGGTACGAATTTTCACAATATTTAACATGTTTTCCACTTTTTAATTTATAATTTCATCTCAATGGATCAGCCTATGGGTACAAAGAAAATTCACCGCCCAAATAGCAACAGCATTGCCGCTCTTCTAATGATGTGAAAAAACAACAGGTTATGGATATATTGCACTGCAGGGAATGAGTCTGAAAGAAATCATTTTCGCACTAAGTTATGCTTTCTTATGTGGTTTCAGAACAAACTTCAATATACAAAAATATATACAATATACAATATACAATAAATACAATATACAAAAATAATTTTCATTTATAAATATTAAAATTTAAATTCAACATTTCGTTTAACTTTCAGTTATTTAAACGTTTGTTCCAAAGTACATAAAATGTGTTTATTTTTACTTTTTGAAAATGTAAACCATTGACACAAGTGATTTTGGTTTTATTTCAAGAACAACTAACATCCCAATCATAAATCATCATCGGAGTATTATCGTGTTTTAGCATTGAGAATTTATGATCTCCAATGATATACATTTCCATCAGCACTGCAAGACCAACACGATGTAATTAATTCCCATTGATAATTACCCTCATTTGTTATAGGATTTGAATTATAATTGTGCTTGCAATTCCAAACAAAAATACGTAAAATTGTATTTTTATCTTATGTATATTATAGATAATACTACGATAAAAGGGATAACTATAGATAATACTACGATAAAACGGATAATTATAGATAATACTACAAGAAAAGGGATAATTACAGATAATACTACAAGAAAAGGGATAATTATAGATAATACTACAAGAAAGGGGATAATTATAGATAATACTACAAGAAAAGGAATAAGTATAGATAATACTACGATAAAAGGGATAACCATAGATAATACTACAACAAAAGGAATAATTATAGATAATACTACGAGAAAAGGGATAATTATAGATAATACTACAAGAAAGGGAATAATTATAGATAATACTACAATAAAAGGGATAGTTATAGGTAATACTACGATAAAACGGATAATTATAGATAATACTACGATAAAAAAGATAATGATAGGTAATACTACGTAAAAGGGATAATTATAGATAATACTACAAGAAAAGGGATAATTATAGATAATACTACAAGAAATGGAATAATTATAGATAATACTACAATAAAAGGAATAGTTATAGGTAATACTACGATAAAACGGATAACTATAGATAATACTACGATAAAAGGGATAATTATAGATAATACTACAAGAAAAGGAATAATTATAGATAATACTACTATAAAAGAGATAATTATATATAATACTACAATAACTCTCTGACTGAGATAATTACTAAATTTATTATAATAAAAAAACATTACATTTATTTTAGTTTTAAATTAATAAATAAGATATGTTGAGTCAGTTTTCCATTTTGTTTTTTTCAAAAAATTAAATTCGAAAATAAATTAAATGGACTCTTTTGAACGTTCCTGAGCTTTGAAAAGAAAATACTGACGCAATAAAAACAATAAATTTGTTGGAAATCCCAGCAAAGGTATTTTTAGGAAAGGTTATAATTATAGAAATACTTTTGATGTTGATTTCTTCAAGATTAAAATAAGAACTTTATACACTAATCGCAATTTGGTGCATAGTTTCATGTCATTGTACACCCTGCAATGCTCGTGCATTTCTAAGGGGTGCCGGGGTGGGGTGGGAGGTGAAAGTTTGATACTATGAAAATTACGAGTTCTTAAATTTATTTTCAAATCATTTTTACTTTTGTTTTAGGCTATGTGTTTTAAAACTATCCAATATTTAAACCTTTTTATTAAAATAATACTAAAATAATTAAACAAATCCCATTTTAAACCCAAATTTTAAATGATAAACATCTGTATACTGTACATCTTTATGACGCAAAAAATTGAAAATTAAGTTGATCTTATACGCCAAAGTATCATTGACCCACAGATTTATTTATCTTTGTTTGTAAAAAAACATAACGATGAATAAATTTGATTAAATGTTAAAGTATAAAAAATCTACAACAGCACTATTTTTATTATTATGATTTCTTGAAAAAGAAATGAAAACATCCCTTTCTAAAATGTTATTTCATCTTACATCATACACATCATCGGAGACAAACTTTTGAAAAATGTTTAAACTGTAAATTTAATTTTGATTTATGTACCAATAATAATTTGTAATTAAATTTAGAAAATATTCCATTGATGTAAGACATTTTGAACGAATTGCTGTTTAAATTTTTAATCAACTTCCAAATCATAAGTTTGAAAATATTATATATGACAAATTTTTATAGCTTACCTTCATCTATTTGATGCACTTTACCATACAGATTCTATATGTAAATTTGCAACTATACCTATATAATTTTATATACATTATGATGTATATACAAGATGCGTTTGCGTGTGTGTCTGTGAATAAGCGTGTGTGTATATACCTGTTTATGTTTGTGGTATCATTTGTGTTGGTGTATATGTGTGTGTCTCTGTATGGGTATGTGAATGGGAGTGTGTGTATATTTCTGTTTGTATTTGTGTTCGGTGTATCTGTTTGTGTTAGTGTATATGTGTTTCTATGTGCTTTTGGTAGTATATTTATGTGAATGTGCGTGTGGGTATGTGTATGTTTGTTGTTGTGTTTGTATTTGATGTTTTGTATGTACATGTACGACTATGTGTGTGTGATTGTGTGTGCATGTGCGTGTGTTAGCGCACATGCGCATGCATCTGTATATATGTTGTGCGGTTACGTGTGTGCACGTGTACGTATAACCATGTGTGTAAGACAATTCTAAGCTTAAAGCAATGTATCAAACACATTCCCATCCAAAATCCACACAGAACAATCGTAAAGCAAAGATATTAATTGATAATTGCGATGATTAAAGTAATTATAACGTTGATAAATACAAATGAAAATAAACAATGGAAGTTATGTTAATCTATACAAGCGAAATTAATTAAAATAAAGATAATTAAGCAAAACTTATTTGATATTCTTTACGCCGAACGATTCTTTGACTTATATAGAAACAAGTCGTAGACGAGAGATCGAACTCAGCGGGAGACCACATTTCTACAGAGCTACTGCAACCATGTCGCAGTGTTCGAATTTATAATATGACAGCGTCTTCAATTCAACATTTTTTCCTCTCCAGCATTGGTGTTAGAACAATTATTATTATTACTCTAACTATAATAATAGTACTCGCTATATCAATCTTTTGATCGTAATGTTATTGTTATTGATTTCATTAATGGCATTGTCTTTTACCATACTATTGTTATTTATTACTCTATTATACACGAATGGCATGAGTTTTACCATACTATTGTTAGTATCGTTTATTTAATATTATCAACATTATTTTTAGTATTATTGTGAGTCAAGAGTGAAGCAAAGCGTTTATTATGCTGCTATATATTTGTGTTGGTGTTGTTTTGTTTTGTTGTTGTTGTTGTTGTTGTCAGTGGTTGATTGTTTATAAATGTTCCCCAATATAAGTTGAACGGGTAACATAGACCATTCATAATCTTTTAAAATGCTAAGTATATGTTATACTTATTTATAATTTAATATAAATATACAAGCATTTATGATTTAAATTTAGCTCTACCATTTCAAAAAACTTCTACTAACTAAATCATACATAAATCATATTGAAGTGTTGTATTATATACACCAATTGTAAGGTAAGAAACATTACAACTCTAACAACTTTATGATTTTATTGAATTTACTTTATGATTTGATAATCAACTAATAACATTTATGTTGTTTCATTTCAAAAAATTATATATGAATCATAATAAAAAAAATATAAATACTAAGTGTAAGTTAAAAAATGAAAAATACGGTCAATTTAAAGATCCATAGAAAATTGTGTACGCTTATATATATTATAAATATTAAGTGTAAGTTAAGAAGTGGCAAAAATACTGACAATTTAAGGATCCATAGAAAATTGTATACACTTTTTTTCCAATTTTCAACATTTATGATTTATAATTTATTCTATAATTTCAAAAAACCTCTCACAAACAATATTATTTTCTTATTAGGCCCTATATTAATTTTTATATTTCTCAATTATAAATATTAATCAGAAGCTAAAGTCTATTGTATAACACTGCTAAGATAAAGGCGTAAAACATAGTATGGCCTTAAATATTTTCATTTTTCACAGGCGATTCATAGATATTGGTGCTACCACTTGTTTTAATTACTATCAATATTTGTATTGTTTTATATTATCCCTTGTGACTATCAACATGGCTAGTCCATAGCAGTACGCATGCATAAGGAATTTCGTATGCATGCGTACTGCTATGGATTAGCAATTTCCACATATATATCGACAATAACACAAGTGAGGTAACCCACATTCAAATAACATACAAGTCACCTCACTTGTGCTATTGTCGATCCATACGTGTAGTCATTCCATTGTCCAGCATTTTTTCCCACAATTCTGTATCTACTAAACATATCCACGTTTACTTTATTCTTAGCGATTTCCTTCAGTATACTTTTTTCTATTGTTTTCATCTCTTATTTTCGTCTCTTCTCCTCATTTCTCCTCTTTTTCGCAATTGATTTGCATAACATGACTAAATGGCAGAGATTTGCTTCCTACTACTCCAACAGTTGAATAGCCCATCTTAACTTGTAGTACTTTAATCCTATCCTTTCCTATCATTTCACAAAAACCTACCCAAAAAATCTTATCTCTGCAAAATCCTTTATCTTTGGATTGTTTTCTTCACACATTTTAGTTAGTTTTACCGGTCGACAGTCTATTATGACCCAAACCAACCCATTAACAAGCACCACATTTGTTTGTTGAAATTATTTTACTATTCAAAAAATGTAATTCATGATGAATAATTAATTTGGTTACGTTATTTTTTTTAATTGTGGGGGATTTAGTATATAAGATTTTTTTTGTAATTTTAAGGTTACAACAAAGATTCAAGATGTAACATGAAAATTCAAAAATACTTGAAACATAAAACAAAGAAAATAAATTTAGATTGTAAAACTACTTCGATTAATTCATTTCTTTGAATCTTTATAAAGTTGAAATGTTGAGGAATTCTTTCACAACAAACGGTTAAGATCGAATGACAACTTTACCGTTTCAACAGATGGTAAAACATTTTTAGGTGCGACTTTATCTGTTTCATATAATTTGAGCAACAAACAACTCTTCAAAATATAATTTTGCATTTCTCTTTTCACAAGTACTGTATATACATAGATTTTATTATTGTACATATATGCTGTGTTTACTATAATCTTACACTATAAATTTATCAACATGTGGAAATTATTTTGCATTAATTCATGGTTTTTGCGGTGCTAGCTGTAGATAGTTTAGCTTATAGTAGTATCAATATAAGCAAAACATAGCGTTGCGGTCAAGGAGTTGACGCATACCTTGACGTTAGCCTTTCAGTGGCGCAGTGGCTGTTTGCGACCAGACTTGTATTGTTGTTAATCGAAGTCATTTAACCTTCGGAGGTGAACACTATTTTATCGACAATAGCAAAAGTGAGGATTTGCATCACCTGGCAAAGTATAGATAATTAAATATAATCTTCTAGAATGAACATACTAACTAAACACCAATTTAAATTTGCATTTTATATATTTTGAATGAAAATCGATATTATTCAATGTATAATAATTAAGTTTTAACATTTAGTTTTCATTTAAAGTTGTTGATAGCTACTAGGATAAAATTATTGATTAATTAGCAATTTTAATTTCGGTAATTTTTAATTGAAATATGTTTTGAAAGATTATTAATATTGTTCAAGACATTTTATTTTGGTTGTGTTACCATTCATTTAAAAATATTCTTTTTAATAATAAATACATTTTCGGTTATAAAATACAAAACGCACAATAGTTTATTCTTTACATTACAAAGTGTGTTTATTAAAATGATTATGAAACAATTTGACCATTAAATTCCTAACTATATTTGTTAAATGTTTACTTTTTCTATAAACAAAAATGGTCGGAATTACACCTACAATATATTTAAAACATTTAAAAGTTATAAATATAATTTTTAATATATCATAAATATGGTTCACAAATAATATAAAACAAAACATTATAAAATGAAAGTACTTTAAAATACATAAAACCAAAAAAAGGTTCCATACACCTTATCTATCCAACAGATGAAATAACATAAAATTTATATTTTTTTACATTTCGCATAAAAATATTCAAAAAACAAAAGATAGCCAAGAAACTATTTGTTATTAAGCAATTAGATGACTTGTGATTATTGTCCCAAGTAATGTTGCACTTATAAAAAGTTGTTAAACAATATAAACAGACAAAAAGAAACTTAATTATTCAAATTGCGAATAGTTGGGATGCCAAAGCATACATTAATTGATTTTATTGACTCTAGATATCATTCGTTATTTTCATTTGGGTATTCATTAGTCCTTCTTATAGATTTCGTTTTGATTGCGCATTTCTGACTCCTTTTATTTGTTCGGAATAATTAAATATCAAATATCGTTTGTTCATATAAATATTTTCATTATGATAACAGCTTTATTAATAATTTTAATAGTATTACTGTTTTTTTTTATTTCTCATAATAACATAAATATCGCAATATTAAAATACTAGAAAATTTAAAAAACATATATTAGTTTTAACAATAAAAATAATAACAGTAATAACAGTAAAAATAATAATAATAACAATAATAACAATAACAAACATAACAAAAACAATAAGACCAAAAATTATAATAATAATTTAGATAGCAATAATAGTAATAATAACAATAAAAATATTAATAATAATAACAATAAAAGTAATAATAACAACAAAAACAGTAATGCTAATGACAATAAAAGTAATAATAACAACGACAAAAACAATGATAATAACAATAAAAGTAATAATAACAACAAAAATAGTGATAATAATAACATTAAAAGTACTAATAACAACAAAAATAGTAATGACAATGACAATAAAAGTAATAATAACAATAATAAAAAAGTAATGATAATAACAATAAAAGTAATAATAACAACAAAAATAGCAATAATAATAACCATAAAAGTAATCATAACAACAAAAATAGTAATGATAATAACAATATCAGTAATAATAACAACAAAAATAGTAAAGATAATAACATTAACAATAATAATAACAATAGCAGTAATAGTGTGTTTTGCAGAAACTAAGTAATCACAAAAAATCAGCTAAAAGAATAAGAAAAAATACAATCTGACAGAGTAAATTGATGATATTTATTATCCAACATTCGCACTAGCTTCAAAATCTTCAACAAGTGAACCTGAATAATAAAAAGTTGAATTAATAGTTTGAATAATAATTTGAAAATAAAAAATGATATAAACAAAAACAATTAACAATATAATTAATGAAAAATAAAAGGATCCTTTGAGCTATATAACAAATGAATATAATTATAACTATATAAATATACGAGTATATGCTTTCATTGTTGATCATTATACTTGTCTTAACTAAAGCTACATTATTTTTACAAAACTGTAATTGCTTGAAGTATTTATTGATTTTCATATTTCATTATTTTGGTACGAATATGTTTCACTTTCATAAAAAAGACAATTTTAGCTCAATATAATGACAGTTATTACAAGATGTTCCAGAATTATTACAGGACGTAGATGAACTCTTCAATAAATTCTTCTTGAGTGAAAACCCTGTTGGGAAGAAGCGTTTTAACCATAGTGCACCAACAATTAACAAAACACACTCAGCTTCAATGTGCCAAATTAAGTCAATTAATTCAAGAACTCACTGAATTAATTTTTCAAAAAAGAACGCTAAAGGACTCAATTTTGTGAAAATTTGTTAAGAGAATACTTTACAGTAAATATCAACTTCTTACACCTTAAAAAGCCTATTGAATCAAAATTTAATGTTTAGTCTTTGACAATGTCACAATTGACATTTTTGACACCCTGCTTTTGCTTAACCATACGATTATTATGATAATTCTATTCATTTATATTAAACTATAGATTATAGA
>JARUHE010329248.1:0-10988 GCA_031471125.1 Archaeomysis grebnitzkii | reverse complement strand
AATGGGAGTTATGAACAAATGTGACATAAGTGAGGATGAACTTGTAATAGTATGGCCGACAATATAACATCTTGGATTTTCGACTTACAAGTTGCTGAGTCCACTTAACATTCATGTGTAATGGGCTGACAATAACACAAGCGAGGTAAACGCCATGTTATTTAAATGTGAGCTACCTCACTTGTACTATTTTCGTTCCATATAATTTCGTTATGGCATTTTAAAAGAATACAATTGTTCAATATTGTTATCATATTGTTTATTATTTCGTCTAACTTGATTCAAACATTAATTTCTCGTGAGCTTTGATATATTTCTAACTAAATAATAAGTTTTTTATAATAGCGTGCGGGATATGATAAATGGATAAGAGGCTGCTGAAAAATAAAGACAAAAAGTAAAAAGAAGTTTAAAAAAAACATTGAAAATACAATAAAAATAGTTAGTGATAACAATAATAATTTTAGCTTTTGTATAGCGCCGACATTATTCAATGAATACTCTTCAGCGCTTCACATATTTATCCATTATTATTTTTAATTACATCAAGTGATGTGTACTCTAAGGATATCCAGTCAACATATGGCGTTTCCCTCAAGCCGGCGTAAGCTTAGCAAATGAGATTTTAAGGTAATACAGCCACGTTCAAATTCCAATGAAATACTTTGAAGCGGACTCGAACCGATGACAATGACATTTACTTACGAAACGTTTGTATCCATCGTCTTTCATAAAACAAAATAAAAATAAACCAAAAAATAAAATAAATAAAAACATAAAAAATAAAATAAAAATAAAAATAAAAATAAAAATAAAATAAAAATAATTAAAAATAAAATAAATTAAAAAAATTAAAATGAAATAAAAATAAATTAAAATAAAATACATTAAAAATAAAAATTAAATATAAACAATTAAAAATAAAATAAAAATAAAATACAAATAATTAAAAAATTAAATAAAAAGTTAAACCATTGGACAGCACCCATTTAAGGTGCACGACCCACGTGGCTAGTCATTGGTTCAGAAACCCAACACTGACCATGCCATAGCCTGTCATCCAACACTGGCCGTGCCCAAACCTGTCATCTTGATTTGGGTTGAACGGAGACATCACAATCAAGCGGTATCCAATATCATCGAATATCACAAATTAGATACAACCTCTGATATTCAGTGAACAATTCAGTGAACATTATTTGAAGTATAAAAATGTTATAATTATTGTTGTGATTTTTATTGTTTATTATTATTAAACTAATAATAAAGGCATGAACAAACATACATATATATTTAATTTTTGTTTTTGTTGTTGTTGTTGTATATAAGCTACTAAAAAGATAACAATTAATTAAATCAGGCAGAAGTGCAAGCATATAGGTATACATTATTTATTAGTGAACACACTAAATGTATTTTAGATACAAAGTAATTCCTGTTAATGTTATTTATAATGAACACTAAAATTCGATTTTGTTCATTTGGTATGATGTATTGACTAGTAAATAATAATCTATTGCAACTAATACGTAGATATACAAACTTTTATGAACTTAGCATGTTCTTCCCAACATTATATTCTTACAATTAAGAAGAAATTATATTTTTTATCTGTGTGGTAATGTAGTTAATACCTGTTTCAATATCATGGTATCGTAAACTACATAAAACTACAAAAATTAAATGTGTTTCACGTATTCTTGATTGTCAAACATTTTTGTATGGAGAAGAACACCAGCCTAGGAGACTGTACTGTTAAAATATTAGAGCTAATGCCAGCTTAGGAGACTGTATTATTAAAATGTTAGAGCTAATGAAAACTATATTAGTTCGACAGACGGACAGAGAACGAAATAATTAGTAACAGTTAAAACAGATAAGTGAGGAGTGATTTTTTATTATCTCTTAGTTAAAAATGTATAATAATTAATGATCCTAGTTTACCTTAAACTTAGGCTGTCATGCAATACATGCAAGATTAAAATTTATTTTATATTTGAATTAAAACTAAGGCGAAAACTATGGTGGGTGAAACGTCACGACTGCTACGCAATTTTACGACAACAACATATTAAAACATCATTTTTACCTTAAACCTTTTGGTGAAAGTTTACAAAGAACGGCATGTCGCGTCGCACGCTGTATGAAAACTGCAGTATTTAAGGAATGTTTAGCATTATCATGACTCACCAAACAAAACCTAACCTGACTTTGCTCCTCAAATGATTTTCGGTGGCCTAAGTACATATTAGAACCAATACACCAATTAAAACCAGTACAGCTGGTATACTTGTCAATTGTAAACATTAATTAAAACTCCAGTGATAAGCTACAATTACAGGTTATAATTACTTTTGTATTGTTTTGTTTTGATAATTTTCGTCAAGGATGATCACATTCAACTCATATTTCACTAATTTGCAAGTTGCAACTATTTACCAAGTAGTTTTGAAATAAATTCCTATGTAAAAATGCCATTCCTTATAAACTTTGACCAAACAGAGTTTCTTAATTCTGAAAAAATTTGAGCAAAAGTGTAAAAATTTTTTGAACATAGTATAGTTGTTTATTATGACCATCCAATCAAAATCATCAATAGTAATTCTTTTTCAAAAACCTTCTTTTAAATAGTTATAGCCAAAAACAGAGTTTTAACTCAAGAGTTACAGAAAACTGTGTTGAACAAAAGCTGTTTACAATGACCATCTAACCAATATTAACAGGAATAATTTTTTTCATACAATAAATATTTATCGAATTATAGCCAAAAAATAGAATGTTACTTCACACGAGATTGCCAGTCATCTATGGCTAGTTTCATTATGTGTTACATATGTAAAGCAAATGTTTTTATGATTTGTATTGTGATATATCCCTTAATTAGCCAATGTTGTGTTATTATAGGCTACTTTTATTGTACAAGAACAAAAAAAATAAAAAAGTCTTAAGTTTATTAAGCTGTTTTTGAAAAACCGTCTTTTTTAAATGACCTCTCATTGCTGTTGGTGCTGGTGGATGATTTATGGACTCTATCGAAATATTTGGGCATAACATTCTACACTGGTATCACAAAGGATTTTTTTTTGTGATTAGTATTTACATGTTATAACATATTTTTTATTAGAAAGTTTAAATTCATGGTGAACCAAGAATTTTATTTGAAGCTTTAGAGAAAAGTTTATTTAAAATAAATGAAAGAACTGTAAATTCTGAGATAGAATGCCTGAAGGACTTTTTTTGCTAAAGATTAATGTTTTTTTTAAAAAAATTAATACTAGTTTTTAGACTTAGCCAATTTATCATCAAATTCATGTTTAATGCATTTTTTAGCCGGTTTGGAGATAATTTTATTGGAAACAAATGAAATAAAAGTGTTATTATAATAATAAGTAGAATTATATTAAAAAGTTTAACAATTTTAGACACTTTCTTAATGTGTAGCATTTACTTGTGCTTGTTATTATTATTATTGTTTATTATTAGGTAACCTGTTTGTCCTGGTAAAACTTTGCTTATAATCCTAGGCCTACACTTAACCAACACCAGTTAGAAATAAAAATATTTCTTCAATGTTAATGATATTTAGTTTATTTTCAGAAAAACTGCAAAAATTATAGATGGGAAAAAAGTTTCAAAAGACATTCAAAACGAAATTAAAGAAGAAATTGATGACATTGTGAAAAATGGTGGACGATGCCCGCATCTTACCTTAGTTCGAGTGGGAAGTGATGCAGCATCGGGTAGTTATGTCCGCAACAAAGTTAAGGCTGCACACAATGTCGGTAAGTTTTTATGATTATGCCTGGATTATATAATCCATTGGAAAAAGTTTTCATGTATAGAAAATTAAATGTGTGACTTATTATTAATAGTTCAATCTAAAATTTTGCAGGTATGAAAAGTACAGTCCATCATTTACCAGAGGACACTTCTCAAACTGTTTTGTTAGATCTGATCTCAAACCTTAATCTAGACAAAGGAGTTGATGGTATACTTGTGCAGGTAAAGTTTGCTCATTTCAACATTTTTTTGTTTACTTGAAATTTGTTTTACAGTAGTTTCTCCCAAAGCAATTAAAGTGGAATAACAGTTTTGTTATTTTTATTTCAAAAATAAAAAGACCATCTAATGTTTTTGTTTCATATTTTATGAAACATTTGTTATAATGAAGATTTCATTTATTTATTAACATTATTTTAAATTTATATGATTTTTCCAGTTACCCATACCTCCACATATGGAAGAAAAAGTTGTATGCAATGCAGTTTCTCCAAAGAAAGATGTAGATGGTTTCCACATTGTAAACTTCGGAAGGTAAAATTTGGTTAATATCTGCTTAAACCTTAGCTCATGTTGGGTGATGGCTTATTGCTTATTGCAAATTTAAATAATGTTGCACCGTTCTTTGTGTGCAATTTATTGGTAAGGGTATCTATTATAGATTAGGCAAATGATTGAAAAAATCTATACCAATCTATTTTTCTATAAATTCTATCTATGCTTTGACTTTCTCTTCCAACTAATGATTTAATATATGGGAGTTGTGTGCAAACTTATTTATCTGGATAAATGTTTAAACTTTAATATACATGAATGTGTTGATTATTTTTCAGATTTTGTTTAGACATGAGCAGTTTTGCTCCATGTACTCCAGTTGGAGTGATGGAGTTGATTAAACGTTATGGTAAGTCGAACAAGGAAAGTTTTATTTCTGTTAAAGAGTTGTATCAGATTTTACTTTTTTGTTTTTTATTTTCTGATATAGTTTTTAATACTTTCTTTAGATACTTTTATATATTCCATTTTGTTGTCCAGTGTACAAAACATAATGGAGTTTGATTTTTTTTCATTTTTATAATTTTAATTGATACATATGATTGGAACACACTAATCAGTCATTCATTATAGCTTAAGTGTCCAATACCTGTATATGCATGACCTTTTTTAGTTTGATATATTTTTTTTTTAACTTAAAGTACTTCAAAGATTTTATGTCAAAAAGTGATTTGAACCTATCTTGTATTTGGAGGTTAATTAAAAATTCTAACATCTGCAATGAAGGCCTTGAGTCTTGTTCTTTCTCATTCTTTTTTCTGTTTATTGCATTCATGTTCTTTTTTTTGTTCTTCATCATTGAAAAACTACATACTTTGGTTTGCAATGTTATCTATGATGATATCTGTTGTACTGCATTGAAAAATATTTCTATTAACAGATTTACACAATATTATATTTCTAGTGATTAGTTGGGCTATGTACATTGTACATGCATTCTAAAAAAAATATTTTTTAAATCAACTATTTCTAATCCTTGCATAAAGGTGTATTATTCATAGATATTTGATTAATTAAATAATATATTTTCAATTTCGATGAAGTATTAAATGTTCCTTTTAGTTTTTTATTGCTCTAAAATAACTAATAATGAAAAACCTGACCACTCTGATGATGATAGAATACTGAATGGAAAAGAATATTGTTTTGGATTGATTCTTCTTAAGCAAACTCATTTGCTTTTGCATCCAAACCAAGCTACCATTGGAAAGATGAATTGTGATGGTTTTCCATTAAGAACTTACATGTTAAGTTTAGGATGCACATCACTTGTTATAGGAGTAATGTTAAGGTTAATATTTTGGAAGGGCAGAGATTGATTAAGATTCTGTAAAACCCACTATATAAAAGCGTCAATATTATTATATACAGAGCTTTCATTTGATTTGAACGGTTAATAGTAATGACATACAAAGTAAGTTATCGCTTTTTAAAGTTTTCCTATTTGGATTTTAATTGATGAATTGTTGGTTTCAATGTGCTATTTAGGTTGCTTAATCTCATTTATAATGTGCATGCCTATGTCTTCCAACTCTTCCTCCCAATTATAATTTGAACTTAAATGTCTTTCTAGTTATAACTTAAAATTTAAGCTGTTCTATTTTCTTATCAAATAAGCAGTTACTGTTATCTTTATAATTTTTAAATAATCGTTTATTTAGTATGAAAATTTATTTATTTGGTTCAATCTATGATCATTTTTTTGTAATTTATTGAGTTAGTATTTAAGGCACTTTCGACATGTATATTTTAAGTTATTAAGGTTATAACTTTTTCAGATTTTAAAGATTTCTTTATTCATAATAAAATGAAGAATTGTTAATGATATGCAATCCATGATCAATATTTTTTGATAAATTAAACATTTTTGTTGAAAATAGGTTTCTGAAATTCTTTTTTGGAACATTAATTTTTGTCAAGTATTGCATAGCAAAAGCTCTACATAGGTTTTACTGTTCTGTCGTCTGCATCTGCGCCATAAACTTTTGCAATAGAGCATAATTTCAGGGTATCAGCTAATTATTTTTTATTTTATATTGATATATCATCATAATATACTTGATTAGGAAGATTTTTTATTAAATAACCGATTTATTTAGAACAATATTAACTGATTTATTAGCGAGTCTGTTATGAAATAACAGAAATGAGCTGTTGTGATTGCCTTTTCATAGTTCTGTAGGTTGCATAGGATCCATAGGCTACATATGGCATGTACACTCTTCAATATTGATCTATACTTTTATTTCAAGCTTTACAACAAAGTTTGTTTAATAACCATTGATTGTATGGGCATTCAGGCCAATATGCACTATCTTTTTTTTCAATTTAATTGAAATTATTTTTGTTTTTATGAAAAACACATTTTTTTCAACTCTGAAAGTTTTCTTGGTTTAAGTTTTTTACCAAGGTCCTGTGAGTTTATTTGAAGCTCTACAACAAATTTTCCTTAACAACATTTGTTTGTATGGGTATTCTAACCAATATGCATTAATTATTTTTCAATTGAATTTATAATTTTTGTTTTTATTGAAATGACAGTTTTTTTCTATTTGTTGTTAAAGTTTTTTACCTATCTAATTGTGAGTTTATTTGTAGCTCTACAACAAAGTTTGCTTAACAACAATTGTTTGTATGGGCATTCCAACCAATATGCATTATGTAGTGAAATATGGGGTGAATATGATCATCCTTGCTGAAAGTTATTAAAACAAAACAATAGAAAAGTAGATTTAACCTGCAATGGAAGCTTATTTATCACTGGGGTTTTTGATTGATGTTTACATTTGACAGGTGTACCAACTGTACTGGTTTTCCCACACTGCAAAATAGAAATGTTGGTTAGGCTAATAGGTGTTTTTGACCACTGAAAACCATTTGAGGAGCAAAGTCAGGTTAGGTTTTGTTTTGTGGGTCACGACAATGCTAAACTTTGCTTAAATACCGGTTTATGGAATAGCAAAAGAATAGGCTAAGTCTTGTTTGAAAATATGATGTCATCTGACGGTTGGATGGGCATAATTCTTTGACAAATGACTTATTTTGGCTATTAATCAAGTTATATTAATCAAAATATGAACATATGGGCATCAATCGAAAGTGCCAGTGTTATAAAGTAGTTTTTTTAGAATTTTCAAATGAATTTCACACTTCAGTTTTCGTACAGCATGCGACGAGAACTACTGGCTGTATTCAACTTTCACCAATATGTTTTTGGAACAAATTAATTTGTTATTTGTGGTATACAGCAATAATTATTTTACAAATGCATTATGAACGATCTATCTCAAATAGAATTTTCTGTAAAACTTGAATTTATTGAAATAACTTCATTTTATTTAACTGTTTTAAATGCATGAGAATCAGGTGAGGTTATGTTTGGTGAGTTCCTATAATGTCTATTTTTTATATTTACTGAACTGGAAGAATAAAAATAAAATGTACAAACGATCTTCACCTTCACCGTGCTTAATAATAATTCATAACCTACTGGTTGTTTTTTATTCGGACGAGTTTTGGTGTGTGACCTATCATACCTCTAGTTGATATTTTTATGACCATTTTGGCTAACCCTTACTTTTTCCATTCCAAGAAGTCTTGTTTATTTAGAGCATAACTTTTTTCTTCTGATGGTCTATTATAATGAGCTACATGTTTAACTAAAGCTTATTAATAGCTCTACATCTTTGACTCAATAAAAAAATAATTGTAAAACATTTATTACATTTTTTTCATGAATTTGGTAACTTTTTGGACTAGGCTAAATTTTCATGTTAAGAAGTTTTGTTTGGCAGACATATTTTGTGCATAACTTTTTGATTTTTGGTTTTACAGCAATAATTATTGAAAATAATTGAAAGATAAATGCATTATGAATGATCCATCTTCAATAAACTTTTTGTAAAACAGGAATTTCTGGAAATAAATCCATTTTTATGCTGTTTTTGGACTTGTGGTTTTATAAAGTAGAGTAAACTTTTTTTTTATTTTTGGGTTTACAGCAATAATTATTGAACATAAATGAAAGATATATACATTATGAATGATCTATCATAAATAAAAACATTCAGTAAAACTTGAATTTATTGAAATAACTTTGTTTTTATGCTGATTTTCAACTTGTATATTTTTTCAAAGTAGAGTAAACATTTTTTTATTTTTGGTTTTGCAGCAATACTTATTAAACATAAATGAAAGATTTATATACATTATGAATGATCTATCTTAAACAAAGTTTCTTTAAAACTTAAATTTATTAAAGTCAGTACATTTTTATATGAACTTAATGTTTCCAAAAGGCATTTTTATTGATTTAAACATAAATATTTGTTTTTATTTTTGAGAAAGTGTTAAATGTTTTTGAGCTACATTCTACCCCAAATTTATGAATTTTTAAAATAATATTATAATATTATATAATAATCTGTTAAGTTAAAGTGATGAGAATATATAAAAAATATATATATATCCATGAAGAATAATTAAAACAAAATATATTGAACAGGTATTGAAACTTTTGGTAAAAATGCCGTTGTTTGTGGCCGAAGCAAAAATGTTGGGATGCCCCTCGCAGTCTTGCTGCATTGTGATGGATTAAGACCGGACGGCGAAACGGGTGGCATGGATGCCACTACCACCATATGCCACCGCTACACACCGCCAGAACAGCTGAAAGCGTTTCTTGCAACGGCCGACATAATTGTAACCGCCGCTGGCATTCCAGGGCTGATCACAGGTGACATGATCAAGCCAGGGTGTGCCATCCTAGATGTAGGTATCAATAGGATTATTGATTCACAGACGGGAAAACAGAGACTCGTTGGAGATTGTGATTTCGAGAGTAAGTTTTTTTGATTACACTTTAAAAATAAATCTTTAAATGTACATTTATACAGAAAAAAACTTTACAAAAAGTGAAAGTTTTTTTGAGTGCAAAAGTTTTTCCTAGCAAGGCATTGAAAATTTTGTTTTATTGACTTCTAAAATTATTTGTTTATAAATAATTATTACTCAAGATTACATAATAAATTAAAATAAAGGTTGGTTATTTGAAGTAAGATGATAAATATCTACTAAATACGATAAGTTTGCCATGTTTGACATATTCAAAGAATGTCCAGCTATAAACAACTTCTGATAATATTATTGAAATATAACTAAATCATTAAAAGTTTAATATTCTCTTCCTTTCACATTGTATACTGCTTCAGTACTGTAGAAAATGATTGATAGCAGTGTTGCCACTCTCCCTCACCTTTATAGAAAGAGTGGCAACCCTGGTTTATAATTTTAAAACTTTTGGTATTTTTATTAGTCTAATGTGTTGTCTCTCTTGACAACAAGAGTTGATTATGTCTTAGCATTAATAACAATTTAAAATATTTAAATAATAGTTTAAATGTCTAATAAAATGTATATTGTTTTTTATTGTGACATTAGAAAATAGCATTTTCATTTAATTTGTTGCATATCTGAATATTGTAATATATTATAATAATAGTATAATAACATTTTTCCAGGTTGTCGTGAAATAGCTGAATATATAACTCCAGTTCCAGGAGTTGTAGGTCCTATGACTGTAGCTATGTTGTTAAAAAACACTTTGATAGCTGCGCAAAATCAAATAAAGTTTGATTAACCTAATTATCTCATCAGTTACTACGGCTTTATATGAACCGTTCTTGTACCCTTAGACATAATGAAGCCAAATAATGTTGATATCTGTGATTTATTTATGACCTTACCTGTTAAGTTTTGATATTCATTGTACGACTGACTTGAATTTACGATTAATCCAGGATATTCATTCATGTCCATAATAATTCTAAAGATTTTACTTTATTGAAAATTATATCCTTATAAAACATAAAACTAAATATAAATGATATATATATATTGAAATATAACTCAATATAAATGATATATATTTTATATATTGAAACATTTATTGCGATATAACTCAATATAAATGGTATATATTATATATATTGATATATAGCTAAATATAAATGATATATGTATTTAAATGTAACTCAATATAAATGATATATATTGATATATAGCTAAATATAAATGATTTATGTATTTAAATACAACTCAATATAAATGATATATGTATTTAAATATAACTCAATATAAATGATATATGTATTTAAATATAACTCAATATAAATGATATATGTATTTAACCCTATAACGTCTGAATTATTGATGTTGTAAGATCTTTAACACAACAATGTTTGCATTAAAAATAAGCTTTATTAAATGTCACTTAAAAGACCCAATTGGCGTTATAGGGTTAAATATAACTCAATATAAATGATATATGAATTTAAATATAACTCAATATAAATGATATATGTTATATGATGTGTTCGGTGGAAGAAGGATGTAAGTGCCAAAAATTTAAAATTGTATTTTTTTGTCACAAATTACATACTATATCTAGATTAAGCTGGTTACCAAAAACAATGATTTAATTCTCAGTCTTTTTGTTTCAATATTTGTTTTTAACTGTTGGTGAACATGTGGTGCATAGTCTGATCCATTTTTTTATATGTAGTATATTAATGTTAATATCAATGATAAATCACTCTCTGGTGAACACTAGTTTATGACTTTGCGGGCATTAATGTGAAGGAAATTTTTAACCT
>JARUHE010329247.1:0-19207 GCA_031471125.1 Archaeomysis grebnitzkii | reverse complement strand
TATATTTTATTATCGATCTTTATTGTGTTTCTCTTTTTATATATCAATGAATTATATTTTATTATCGATCTTTATTGCATTTCTCTTTTCATATATCAATGAATTATATTTTATTATCGATCTTTATTGTGTTTCTCTTTTTATATATCAATGAATTATATTTTATTATCGATCTTTATTGTGTTTCTCTTTTTATATATCAATGAATTATATTTGATTATCTATCTTTATTGCATTTCTCTTTTCATATATCAATGAATTATATTTGATTATCTATCTTCGTTGCGTTTCTCTTTCTACTTACCATTCATGGTATATCTATGAAGAATTCAGCTTTAGTTGATGGATATTTTTTCTTTAGTAGCGTTTATTGAGTTATTGGGATTTTAAAATTATTGAAAATTATGACAAATTAAAAATGTAAGAAACAAGACTGGCTGTTTGAGACATAACATAACTAATTGTGTTGATAGGCCTATGCATAAATATTTATTGCGATGTTGGCAAAATAAATTTTGTGTCCGACTGTACATTAACAATAAGAAAAAATGTTGTAGCTCTTTGACACAATCATCATCAAAATTTATTTGTTCTAATTAATTAATGCAAGATGACAATTTATCATAATTTGGCTGATAATTTTATTGTTATTGTTAGTATTTCTTTATTATAAATATTGATTTATTAAGAATTCGAATTATTGGTAATGTTGTTGTTATTATTGATATAATTATTTAGATTTATTTCTCCAAAAACATATTTTTCAGTATTATTTACATGAACAAAACAAAAGAGTTGTATTATCAACCAAAACCATATTTTAATTCGACTTCCTTTTCCATCAACGTAGGAGGCAAATTGTCGTTGCCAAATTTATTTTTATGGCAAACACTTTGTTATGATTTGTTTATTGTTGACGACATTTTATGGTTGGTTTTGGGTTGCAATTGTTTTTAAAAGGCATTGCTTTATTTGGGAGTCGATGCCTTAGCGTCAGCTTGTTTGGGTTTTTCATTCAAACAAAGGTACGTCAGTTAATTAGGGTTATGTGTTTGGTCATGATGCCAAAGTACTTTCATTATTTTGACTTTGGCGTTCATTTATTTTTGTATTCATTTTTGTATAATTCATAATCTACTTTAATACAGATAAGTTTTATATATATTTTAGATTTCATTAATCTATAAAGAACTAAAAATGTTTTGTTTCCACAATTATGGATTATTTTTTTCAAGAAATTTGTTTTATTAAAAATAAAAACAAAGTACATTTTGAGGGGTTGCCCCCCTAAACGTACTTTGTTTTTAACATTTTTGGGCATAAGAAACTAGTAATTTAGTTTTTCAAATTAATATAAAGAACTATCTATATTCGTTAATCAAATTAAGTTTTTTCTATAACAAATGGTTTCGACATAATTTACATATTTGTTAAAAACACGGTAAAACCAAAACATTAAATGATCAATACAAAAAAACGTTCTCTGTCCTTGTGCCTTATAAAAATATTATACGTTCGTTAACCGTGTTATTTATTATTTATTTATCTTATTTGTGTACATTCGGTGAATTGAATTAATTTATTAATATCTTGAAGGTTGACCTAATTTTTTGTTTGTTTTAAAAAAATGTTTCAACTAAAGTCTAATTTACGCGACTCCTGCATTTGAGATGTCAAAACAAATCTTATTTTTGTGTTTCACAAGATACAAATGGCTTTTTTTTAAGGTCGAAATATTATCTTTTCTTCAATTTGTTTACTTTAATATGTTTATTCTCACCTCCAAGGGTACAATTCGGTTGAATTAGGTTAATAATGTTCATTCTTATGGCTAGGGTGATTGTCCTTTATACCAATGCGTTCGTAATATCAAGGTTTTTAATTTTTAAAGTTCACAAATTCATGAAATTGTTCCTATTGTTGTTTGGTATATGAATTAACATATGGATATTACGTAAGTTTACGAAAGATTTATATAATTTAACATTCAACTTTCGACCTACTAAAAAATTAAGTAACCCAAATAGTGGAACTATTGAAAATGAATCTAACTAGTATTGCTTATCGGTACTGAAAACATGTCCTCGGCTTGAATAACGAATTATTTTACGTCGTTATATTATGAATGAAAGATTATCAGTACAAAAAATAGAATAAATTTAAGTATAATCTTATTCAAAGAGTACAAATGTACTGAATTCTAAAATAGACATCGTAATAAATATTGTTTACAATGATACTTCAATCTATTTTAGTCCTTACGGCAATAATTAGTTAGGCTTGTTGAGACAAATTCATTCCACCCAGTAAGAGCGGTTTTCAATACTAACTTTAATGTATTTTAGTCCTTAACATACCAATTAATTAGATATTAAAGTGATAAAGATTGGCGAAAATGATTACACAATACATTCACTTCCGTTTCAATGTTGTGACAAATTTATGTTTTGGTCGTTTTTTTTCATAAACATTTTCACCTTGAAATCAAAGTCCATACAATGTACGGCGAATAAAAACCGAATTTTCTTTAAAAATGTATTTTAATATTTTTCGGTCCTTAGTTCAATTGTTTTTTACAAATTTCGTTTTCGAAGGGTTCAAAAATGTTTATAGATTATATTTGGTATTTTTTTTATTGTTTAAGAATACATTAAATCTTGAGTAATTTTAACAAATTAAACAATTGTTTTACCTATTATGAATGTAATCTAATAAATAAAAAGATTTTTTTGTAAACGTTTTTTACTTTTCACACGATTTTAAAAACTCGTTTCATTTTTCACATTATTTTTCAATTACTTGAAATGTTTCTTTCCATCACAATAATAGAGTATAACAATAGTAATTATAGAACCAACATCAACAATAATGTACATTTTACTATGATAGCAAAAATGAAACTAATAATAATAACATCAATGATATAAATGTTAGTAATAATAACAAACAATATAAACAGTATTATTAATATAAATATTAGTAAACAATATAAAAGCTAAGGGTAATAAAAATAGCAATAACATCAATATTAAGGATAATAATAATGATTGAAACTGAAATGAACGATAATAATCACAATTTAAAAAATAAATAATTGTTATTGTAGAAAAAGTTTATTTTTCAATAACCTGACCCCAATTTAAGGTCACATGATCAATGATTTTGTGGGAATACATTTGTGTTTTATGCCATCCAATCAAAATCTATTTTCCAGTTCATATATGTATGTATGTATGTATGTATATATGTATGTATATATGTATGCATGTATGTATGTATGTGTGTATGTATGTAACGCATGTATGTATGTATGTATGTGTGTATGTATATATACATGTATGTATGTATGTATGTATGTATATAAATAAATATATATATATATATATATGTATGTAAGTATGTATGTATGTATGTGTGTATGTATGTAACGCATGTATGTATGTATGTATGTATGTTTGTATATAAATATAAATGTATATATATATATATATATATATGTATGTATGTATGTATGTATGTATGTGTGTATATATGTATGTATGTAAGTATGTATATATATATATATATATGTATGTATATATGTATGTATGTATATATATATGTATATGGGTATATGTATATGTATATGGGTATATGTATATTCAGAATTATCGATAAACCCAGCATAACACGTAGTTGAAATAATTTGATCGTAGTAAGGCGAAATTTTATCATAAATTTATTTATGTTAAGATAGGCCTAGTTTGTCTATCAATTTGCGCAATTATCAGTACTGTAGGATGAAGGGTCGGTTCTTTGAAAAGCGGAAACACTTCCTGCTAACATTAAAGAAGGATGAAAAATCATTTCCTTATTTATGGAAGTTGAAACGTCGATTGAGGAACCAAAACTCATTCTTATTTTAATACACGCCTGGTTTCCTCCGTTTTTAACTCTGGTGATGGATTTTTTGTGTGGGTGGAGGTGTGGGTGAGTGGGTGTTGAGAAGTTTTACTGTGAGCGAGTGAGTGTGGGTTGATGGGTGTTTCAGGCGTGTATTTGATGTTTGAATGTGGGTATATGTCTGTTTAATGTGATTGCGGTTTGAATACTACAAAATATTTTTTTGAATGTCATATTGAGAGAGAATTCATAATTTGTCATTATACCGTAAATGTAATTATAGAATATTTTTGTTAGAACTACATGCATTTATTTATCTTTTATGTTTCTCAATTCTAAGTAAACACAACATATTTTTTTTCTCAAATTTAAACTAACATTTTTTTCTGATTGCAGGCGCCCAGTTGGAGACTTTGGGGTGAAGAGAAATGTTCCGGCGCCATCTACACAGTCTACTTGAAGAAGGTTCGATACCATCACCCGTCCAGGTCTATCGCTCAGGTGAGACATTTATGGCTTTTGTTATTATTTATTTGCTTATTGCTAAATTGAAGTATTATTATTAATTATTTGTTTGTTTATTATTAGATTTATGTTGTTGTTTTTATTGTTATTTATTTGTTGTTAAATTGAACTATTATTATTACTTAATTAATTATTTGTTTGTTTATTATCAAATTTATATTGTTATTTTTATTGTTAAATTGAACTATTATTATTACTTATTTAGTTATTTGTTTGTTTATTATTAAATTTATATTGTTATTTTTATTGTTAAATTGAACTATTATTATTACTTATTTAATTATTTGTTTGCTTATTATTAAATTTATATTGTTGTTTTTATTATTATTTGTTTATTGTTAAATTGAAGTATTATTATTAATTATTTGTTTGTTTATTATTAAATTTATGTTGTTGTTTTAATTGTTATTTATTTATTGTTAAATTGAACTATTATTATTACTTAATTAATTATTTGTTTGTTTATTATCAAATTTGTATTGTTGTTTTTATTATTATTTATTTATTGTTAAATTGAACTATTATTATTATTTATTTAATTATTTGTTTGTTTATTATCAAATTTATATTGTTGTTTTTATTATTGTTTATTTATTGTTAAATTGAAGTATTATTACTTATTTAATTATTTGTTTGTTTATTATTAAATTGATATTGTTGTTTTTATTGTTATTTACTTATTTTTAAATTGAAGTATTATTATTATTGATTTAATTATTTGTTTGTTTATTATTAAATTCATTGTTTAAAAGTAAAATAATTTACAAGTTGAATTGGAGTTTACTCTTGGTTGTTTATTAAATTTGTTTACTTTTTAGTTTGTATTTTAAATAAGTTTCCCAAAATGCATTTTATTCAAGATTTGTTATTGATGTTCAACATTATTTGTCCAGTAAAAATACTACAAACTAGTTTTAGAATTTAAAAAAATCTCAATTTTTATATAACTGGTTTTCTGAATATTCAAATTCCAAATTTCTATTTTTGGATATTTGCTTAACAGATTTCATCAATATTATGTTTTATTTATTTATTTTTTATTAATGGTATTGATTTACTTTTTCATTTGTCTATTTAATTTATTGTATTTGCTTATTTTTTGTTTATTTGTTGTGTTTATTTTAATGTTATTTTTTATTTTGATTATGTATTTCTTATTTGTGTATTTATTCATTAATTAACTAGTTAACTTACTTATTTATTTATTTATTTATTTATTTGCTTGCCTATTTATTTACTTATTTAATTTGCCTATTTATTTACTTATTTAATTTGCCTATTTATTTACTTATTTATGTATTGAATAAATAATTAATTAATTAACTAATTAAAAGACTAATTAAAAGACTAATTAAAATCCGTCCCTTCCACAGGAGTCGGATGACGACGACGAGATCTCCCACCTGGAATGGGAGACGGTGCGAGTGAAGTTCCTGAAGGCGGGAACACTCGAGCGCCTCATCGAGTCCTTGGCCTCGGACTGTGGTGAACTGGAGAGCACCTTCGTCAATGTCTTCCTCGCCACCTTCAGGACATTCGCCTCCGCTAGGCAGGTCCTGAACCTCATGTTGGACCGGTACCTGGCGTTGCTCAACACCAACAACAACGCCGCCAATGTCCCGCCGGTGTATAGGGACTTGCACATGAAGTGAGTCTGAGGCGACGTTTCTTGATCATTAGCAGTTTAAAACGTGAAATAAAATATTAGATTTTGTATTGAATACAATCCTGAAATACAAAGGGTTAATGCCTGAAAAGAAGGATTAACTTTAAAGGGTTTTAGTTATTCTCAAAACATTATTCCTATGCTTAAGGTTAAAAAAAATAAAAACTTAATTTGTATAACTGGTTTATCTTTTTGAGGAAATAAAGTTTTAGAAAAAAGACGCAAAAAAACTTTTGGCTAAACCGTTCTTTATTTTTCCAGAGCAATCCGGCTGACGTTGCAAGTATGGCTGGACACCTACCCAGAGGACTTCCGGGACCCGCCCCAGTTCGCCGCGCTGCACCAACTCCTCGAGTTCGCCAAGTCCAACCTCCCCGACTCTGATTTGTGCATCAAAGTGAACTACAAATTGGAGAAGATGAAGAGAGACGAGGAGACAAAGTCGTCCCCGATGCTGCAGAGGATCCTCTCCTGCGAGGAGATGCGAATCCACTGCACGTCTCCGCTGAGCAACGGAGGATCTTCTTTGAATTATGTTCCCTACGACTTCATCGACATTCCCGAGAACACTTTCGCCCAACAACTCACCCGGATGGACACGGTCCTCTTCAGGAATGTTGTGGCACACCAGTGCTTGGGGTCCGTGTGGGGAAGGCGAGACCGCAGTCGGAACGAGACTGCGGCTTCTGTCACGGCGACCATAGAACAGTTCAACGCAGTGAGCTTTCGAGTGCAGTCCACCATCCTGGTCGACACCGACCTGAAGCCAACCCAAAGGGCGAGATACATCATCAAGTGGATCGACATTGCCCAAGATTTGAGGATGCACAAAAACTTTTCGTCTCTGAAGGCGATCATTTCTGGACTTCAATCAAACCCAATTTACAGGCTGAAGAAAACTTGGGGCGCAGTCACAAAGGACAAGGCAGAGATGTATGAAGAACTCGCCAGAATTTTCAGTGAAGAAAACAATCAATTAAATCAAAGAGAATTGTTGATGAAGGAAGGCACTGCTAAGCATGCGGAAACTGCGCATGCAAATGATAGACATCTACCAAAGGCAATTGAAAAGCTCTCTATTAACCCATTAGTAAGTTTTTACGTTTTGATATCAAATGTATAATTTTCAAAAATCAAATAAATATGATTGCATTTAAGATTGTAACTTTCGTTTGAAAATTTCTATATATTTATTGTACTATTTATTTACAGGCTGTAAGTCACGGTACCATTCCATACCTCGGAACATTCTTGACCGACCTCACTATGATAGACACAGCAATACCTGACACAGTTGGCGATGGTCTCATCAACTTTGACAAGAAGAGAAAAGAGTTCGAGGTCTTGGCACAGATTCGGTTGCTGCAAGGCGCGGCAAACGCCTACCAGTTCAAAAAAGAGGACCGATTCGAAAGGTGGTGGGACTCCATGTTGGTTTTGGACGATAAAGAGGCCTGGAGACTTTCTTGTCAAATTGAACCACAGAATTCCTCTGCTCCTTCCTCTACCAGGGAAAACAAAATGAGAAATAAGACCAAGTGAGTATCTTCATTATTGTCTTTTTTTATCTTTATCTTCATCTTCATTTATTTTTGTTTATTGAATTTATTAACTTTATCTGTATTTATCTTTATCTTAATTTATCTTTATCTTTATTTGTTGTCATGTATTTTAACAGGGCAATTATAGGCATTTCTGCCTGGCACTTGTATGCTAGATTTCATGAAGCAATAAACCAAATTAGCATAACATCATTTGTGCCATCTAAAACGTTTCTATTTTGTGCCAATTCTAATTTGTTCACAATTTCTTCCATCCTTCCTTCATACTTATGTAATTAAACTTTTTAAAATATTTTATTTGTAGTGTTGATAAAATTGAACTACTTTTTTTATGCAAGTACAAATACTACAATGAGAGTTTCGATGACTAAATATTTTTTGCTCCTCCAGATTCGGCCACAAGAAAAACGACAGCATCGCCAGCACGTCAAGTGGATCCTCCAGCAGTCAGTTCTTCCTGGACAGAGACAGCGACTCCGCCAACTCTCCCGCAAGCAACAATGACTCGACTTATTCTCACGAGAGAAAGGTAATTTATTTCAATTTTCATCGAGGCTCATTTATGTAGACATAAATTTTTTTGCAAAGCTGAAATCATTTTTATTAATGTGTGAAATATATTTTGTATCTACCATTAGTATAAAATATTACAATTTGAAAGGAGATGACTGAAGTAAATTATTGATTTTTTTCAGATGTCCACCTCGTCCAGCAATTCCTCTCAACCATCTTTGGACGTTTCTGTCCACTCTGGCGGCACAACCTCCTCTGTCACCACTCCAGACAGATCTCTGTCCACCTCCCAGTCACAAAACTCTGTCTCCACACCGTCTCCTTACATAAATCCCGACTTTTATATCATAAGAGTCTCAATGGATTGCAGTAACCATGAAATACAAGGTAATGGTCGATGTCTCTGTCTTCTATAGAACATGAGTAACATATTTATTGATATATATTTAGATGAAAATCCTAGAAAAATGTTTGATTAATAGGAAATAATTTTCAGGTGTGAATAGGAATAATAATAAATAATAGTAAAAAGTAAATAGTAAATAATATTAAATAATTTGTCAGGCGTGAATTTGTACAAAAGCATCATGTTGAGCAACTCGGAGAGGACCGTCTCTGTGATCCGAAGTGCGATGGTGAAGCACAGCATCGAAGGCAACCCCGACGACTACACTCTCGCCCAACTTCTTCCCGATGGAGGTGAGATTTTCATTTTTTTATTTTTTATTTTATTGTCGATCATGTGAAAACTGTTTTGTTCATTTGGCCAAAGTTATCGTCCATCCAGGATCAAATTATGTTCTTTCTTTACTTTTATTGGATCTATTTTGTGTTGAAATGGAGTTCCTGCACCGATAAAATATTCTCGTTTTTCGTTCTGTACTATTAAAGCCACTAGTATTTTAAGCATTTTTTGCTACTAACAGAAAAGTACAAGATTTCTAATAGAATTACCAGTGGTTCTACCTTTTTTGAGCAGCAAAGTTACAAAATTTGTACACTTGAATCAATAAACACTGTAAAAGATTAAGAAATTTTAAATGTTTTTTCACATAAGTTTACGAATTAAATCTTTTTCAGAGATGATTCTGCCATCGTCGGCCAACGTTTACTACGCCATAAACACGTCACATGACCTGAACTTCGTTCTCCGTCGTAGGAGACACGGCGACGAGAATACAATCATCCGCAAAAATCCGACAAAAGATCACAAAATTAGAAAGAAGATTTTAACCTGAGGTCGATGATCTTGAGTCATTCAAATGTTCATGAATGATCACACGTTGTCCAAAACTGATTGGCGTCAGTTTCCTCGGTGCCTGAAAGGTCGCAAATGTACTGTCCATCACTTGAAGGCGTCAGTTTTTGTTATGCCCAAAGCAATTGACGCCTTCATCGACCTTAGTTTTCCAATACTCAAATAATTACCATTTTAATTTAATATATTAGAAGGCTGGAACCTTCTTGAACTCGTGTTTTAATTTATATGAACCATTATTTATTGAGCAGGTCGTTTCATCTTGCTTTTTAACTGAACGAGTTGAAGTTTCGTAAAATTATGCTGATTTTAACTAGGCTTATATTTAATGAATGGTTTAAATTGTACATAAGTGCCTTATTTATTAATGTGTAATAAATGACTCTTTTTAAGTTGAGTAAAGTTCAACAATTGTAGGAAGCTCAAAACAAAACCACATTTTGTACTTTTTTAAATCATGGCATCTACATATTTGTAAAATACTCTTAGGTTATTCAGATAATTGTCTGTTTAGTTGGGTAAACTTGCCCATTAAATTCGGCAATCATATTCATTGAATTTGGCAATTTTGCCCTTTAACTGGGCAGAATTACCGCCCACTTCATTATGTAAATAAATTTCACCTCATTTTGCTATGTTTGAAACTCTAGCATTGTTTTACTTTTTATACAAAATTTGTAGTTAGGTAACTTATCAATTGCTTTATAGCATTGAACACTTATGTGGTTGTATTTTTAAAACGCAAACGTTTTTATTGATAGTTTATTTAAAGTTATACTTGTTTAGTCTATCACAAATAGTTTAGTTGTGAGCACATTTTAATTTTGTGATAATTTATGATTTTGTTTAACACGCGTTGTTGAATCATTATCGTCCGTTTTTTTCTAAGTGTTGTATAGCTTAGCACAGGAGGCTAAACTATTACACATACTTTTATTGTTTGCACTTCTGTTTTTAAATTTCTCTTCTTACTTTTAATATAATATGAATTTCTATTAATCCGAACATTTATCATTTGTTAGAATTCTTGAATATCGACAATTTCGTTGCATCATATTGATGAAGTGTGAAACTATTTTTCACTCACTGGGCCAAAGCATTCCATTTTATCCTTGAATCTATGTGAAGGCAAAAACAGATGGTTTGTAAATATGCAAATAAAATAGATATAAATAAATGAATATAAATATAAATATATGTTGTAAAATTTATATTGTTAATTTTGTAAATAAATTCTATTGTTTCTAACGGACTTTTTGTTCCTAATCTCCACGTGAAATGCAATTTTGAGGTACTAAAGACAGAAAAACTTCAATCAATAAAAAACCAGAACACACAGTTGATAAGATTCTTTAAAATTTTATTAACTTTTTCCTAAGCAATAAAGTCCTTTTATCTAAAATTCATGAATAAAGCTTTCAATTAAAGTATAATGCCGATTGAATAACTTGAACCTGCATATTAGCTACAAATTTTCAATATGAAACCACAATTTGCAGCTACAGTACAACCAAGTTGCTCTAAATACTTGTATGGAAAAGGGCTTCCTTTGAAGCACCAATAAAATTGACTTTAGCATTTGTTTGGTTTTTTCAAATGTCGCTGTCCGTAGAAGGTAACCAACCTAATTAAGGTTCTAGCCATCTAATCAACTAAAAAAATAACTTGTAATCAAAAATATAATATACAAGCATATGCATAAGCCTATATATAAATTATAATAATAAATTATATGCATAAGCCTATATATAAATTAATAAAATGATTGTAAAGAAATCCATGGGAGGTCATTCAATTTACATAGGCTGTCCAAACTGCTATTCAGGGGTTAAATAAAACGTAAAAGGAATATAGCAAACGTTACCAGTAAGAGAACCACCTTTGTAGTTAATTTATATATGATACTTTTCTCCTAACTTCAAAATAATTTCCGTGACACTCGGTCAAAACAGTCAAACGGACCAAGACGGAAGCTTCATATTTGTTTAAGACTATAAAATTTACAAGGAAGCCAGCCACCGAAATTGTTTTCACTGATTCCACTTCAGTACGATCACATTCACGATGGAAATACTTATTACCGATGTCACGGGATGTTCAAAATAATTAGAAGGCAAAGAATTAGATGCACAAGAAACAACTTTCCTAGAAAGCAAAGATAGTAACTTGGTGTCGAGCTAGGTCTACTAATGTTTGACTACGTTTTCTTTTATCAGATCTTGATGGAAAATTCATATAACCTTGTTAGTTTTGGAATGAAAGACACTGTACGGACTATGTGCGTATACGAAGTATGTCCACCTAACCCTACCTTGGAAAAATAAATAAAAAAAGTGACAGGTTTTTGAGTCTTTAATAATGTAAGGTTAGCAAATTCACAGTATTGAAACCGCTATTGTAAATTTGAAGACATGAAATATTGAAAAACTTATGAACTTAACTAAAAATTATTGTCTTCATCTAAGATAGGACTTTTGATAAGGTAACTACTGCAGTGGGAAATAATTTGTCCTTTTTTCCCGCATTTTAGAAAATCCTTAGTGGTAAAAATGCAGAATAGCTGTCTCCGTGTGTAAAATGTAATATATTATATCTACTGGGACAGCTGCTCTGCATCTAGCCAAGAAGGATTTTCACTAAAATCCGAGAAAAATGCACCAATTAATTCACACTGAACTACTGTATAAGATTATAATTAATAAAGACTTAGATGGTTCATAATGAAATTTGTTACCATGTCATTGGAATATGTTTTACAATTAAATTTGTTGTAAAAAGGTTACTAATATTTTTTTATATAATTGGTATGCCAGACTAAAGAAAATGAATATAATTTACTGTAAACATTTTAAGATTCTCAGAACAAAATAGATTTTGAAGATGAAAATATAGAGTAAATTAATTTCTAAGCCTTCCAATTATCAATATGAAAGACGTAAAACTTTTAAAGACAATATTTTTAACACAGGATGAAAAGAAGTTTTTCATTAATAGAACCAATGTAAAATTAAAAAGTATCTAAAAATAAATGGAAGTTCAATTCAAGAAGCTTGACGCTTTACATACGTGAAAAGGTACCTTATTATATGTCATGCGCATTTCAAAGTTAAAAATAAACAACTAATTTCTTTTGCACTCCATCAATCAATTGATGAAACAAAATCCTATAAGTAGGGGGTGGACTACATCAAAGAATGGATGAATAATGAAATAAAGTGATCTATACCTGACTACTTCAAAGAAGGTTGCATGAAAAAGAAAACTGTAGAAAGGAAATGAAGTCGAAATATCTCAATGGCTAAGGAAAACTGTAAATGTTTTTTATTTTGAAAACAGTGAAGGTCATATACATATTGCAGCATGGTACTGACTTCAATCACTACAATATGCAAGGATGTGTGTAAGGTATTCAAGTCATCGGTGAAAAGAAAATATTGAGAAACAATAAGGAACATCAAATTACAACATGCACAACGGTGAGAAGTGAATATTGAAAGGCAGACTAGCTTGACAGGTGTAATGAGTAAACTGATTTGCACTCTTTGTTTCTTTAATTTTGATGGATTAATTACAATTTCAACATCTTGAGGTAAGCAGATCACACAGCTTCTGTGGAATTACAATATTGAACAACTATTTTAATAGATAAATGTAACAGAGGTGATTTGAAAATGGCTATTACAGTAAAACACTTGAGTTATGAAGTATTGGCCGTTTCATAACTCGTCCAGAGTGCGTAACTCAGGAGGGCAGAAAACCTGGACAGCGTTCAATCCCTTAAATCATAGAAAATGAACCATATTTATATTTGACCATAACATTTTTATTCTGGCACAAAATACATACATGTAAATTCTTGCCAGAATTGCTACATTCCCAACTTTGACCTTTTTTCTTTATTTGTAAAGCTGTAACATAGATCAAAGACATAGATGTTCCACTCAAGAATTTTAATAAAGAAATTTAAAATTCGAGTTGCCAGAAACTTCCAGAAAAAATGGTGCCAGTTAATTTAATATAATGTATTTATCTACGCGATTACAATGTATTTTTTTCTTCTTGGGAAGAATTTTTCCTTTATTACTTATATTTTAAATGTTATTGTTTTGTATAAAACGTTTATATAATCACATATAAACGTTTGATTAACAATACTCAATATATTTCATTACAAAATACGGTCTTGTTATTGATTCATAGATTTACAAAAACAGACGATTTACATTGGCTTCTATGGGAAATATCTTGAAAGAATGCTTATTTGGGTCGAAACTTAAAACATTGAGTGGTGCATATATACGTTTTTGATTTATTATATTAAAACCATTACTAAAATCAAATCGTTGGTGATTAAAAGTTCCCTATCTTGTATTTTCACATAATTTACTTACCGTACCATTTAAATACCTCTAAAAAACTGATTAAAAAATTTCATAATTCATAACGCATGTATGCCATTATTCGGGATTTTCATAGCTCAGAGGAGTTTCACCTAAGTACAATAGAAGTCCTGCGTTATAAAGTATTGGCTCCTTCATACCTTATATAAACTAATTCGTATCTAAGCCAGAACACCTGCACATTTTTCTAGGATTTGAATCATATAAAGGAACAATTTATGGATAATCAGTGTAAAAATTATTTAGCAATTATTCATTAACACAAACAAACAAATAATACAGTTGGAATATATTAAAAATTTAACAAAAGTTAAAACGTTTTCTATCGAGTATTTTCACAAAATTTACTTTCCATACTACTTAAAACCCTCTAAAGAAAAAATTTAAAATTATTCATAAAGCATGTACTTCATAACTTAAGTTTGCCATTACTCGGGGTGTTAATAACTCAGAAGTTTCACTGCAGAACGAAATTTATGAGTGATAAAAGCGAAAAATGTTTCAAATTGGCTACATGTAAAAATAATAAAAATGATTGTTCTTTTAGTTGTAGTGTTTACATATAATCACAGCATGCCTTTTAGTGACTGAATAGATCACTGTACAACTTTAATGGAACAAAAAATGTTCATTTGAGTAACGGACGTGTGAATAATGTCACGATCTGCCTTATAGAAATTTTTATAGTAACTGTACTAGTTTACCTCATTTCGTTATTTATCAAGTTTATTTGACGTTAAAAATTAAGAACTTATTATTTTACGAAATACAGTTAATGTTATTTTGAATAATCAGTTATTTTAAAAATTCCCTAAGAAACGTTGGATATTATGCTCATCATGACGAGTTTAAACAGATGAAGCTGTTCAACAAAAACTTCCTGAAGGAAAGTTCTTAGAATTGTTCTTAAAACAGCCCAAAATTTAGTTATCCAAGATATTTCACTTTATGGGGCTATGGGTCTTTTGCTTTTACTTCAAAAGTGTTAACATAGTAAAAATTATAAAGGTTTTCATTGTTTGTGCTAGCAATAGCACAAAAACGTTGATGTGGTTGTGCTACATATTTCATTTAACAAAATATGCCATTTATCTAATTTATAGGTGCAGACAGATTTGTTTTCAAAGATACGAGGATTTGTTAAAACAAATTATCCTTACAAATTACTACTTATTAAAAATAAAGCCTAAACGGATAGGTTTTAGAACAGATTTGTCTGCACCCACACATTATACTAATGCCAAATTTTGTTAAACTTAACAAATTTGCACCACCGCCGAAATTTTGGAACTATTGATAGCTTTCACTAGCACAACCATTTATAAAAGGTGTATACGTTTAAGAAACCAGCTAGCTAGTCTCGTATCTCGCCACTATATGCTTTCACTTTTTGTCATGAATTATAGCCTTTTTCAATTTCCATTTTGTGCACACTTTAACTCTATATACATTGCAGTCGAACCAAAGCACTACAGACTTTACTCAGCACCATTTTTCATAGGTTAGGAACTGCACTCACAGGGTACTTTACTTTTTTTAAACATTAGCTCTTGTGAATGCCACTTCAATCACTATGGCCATGGAAAAAATAAATATTTTAAAATAAACCATGTATAGTTTGTACCATATTATAACATGCATCTTTTTTCCTTAATCAACTCTTTAATTGAAATAAGAAGAATCTAATATAAACACGGTCCAATCTGGGTTGATCAGGTTTAATCTGAATTACAGCGTTATTGCCAGATGTGCTTTTGAGATATGAATTATCTTCCAACAAATTAAAAATAAATAACATTAACAAACTTCTTGCTTTACATTGAAGAAAATCTAGCATTACTTCAGTTAAATTCTGAAAACAAATTAATCATTTACTACTTTTTAATCATTTGGTCAAACTGAAGCATTATTTTTCGAAACTAGTTCTAAAAAATATTTTTTTAAAAACAATAAAAATACCTTAATTTTTTAGGAAATTCTTGTAAAACTTAACAGGATGAAAACGATGTCTCTCAAAAACACACGGCAACAACTTTTTAATACAAATCAATCCAGATTAACCCTCAAATATAAAAGATTCGGCATTTTTTAGATTACTCTTCAGAAAATGTATGCTTACATTATAATAATTGTCATCAAACCTAAAGGTAAATAAAATAATAGTTATTTAAATATTTTATATAAAAACAAACTTAAATGGAATGCCACACTGCATCTGAAAAATAACAGGTTATTATTAGTTATATGTATTGCAGAAAATGAAGAGCAATTTGAGAATCTCAAATGTTTACATAGTAAGCAGGTGATTTTATTATATATAATAATCTTGTATAACAAAGTTTTACAATTAAAATGTTATTTGCTTTTATATTTTAAATATTAAACCTTCCCTCAAAATGAGTTTCATTTTTTTCTTTAAGCAAACCCAATGTTTAAAGGTTACCTTGAACATTTTTTACCAATACAATAATCAATGGCTTTATTAAAGCAATTCTTAGCTAATAAAAACTTTTAAACTTAAAAGGGGAATGTTTTCTTGCCATTGATATTATATAAAATATATTCATTTACTTATTCTACATAACCCATTGACAAACAAAAATATACAGAATATAATCAATGTTCTTTCCTGACTATAATTACTTATTAGTCATCTACTTTGCTCTCTTGAAACCCAATGGAGCACAGATACTCAGCCACTCAAATCTTGACTACAAAGTGTCATTGAACCAAACTTTAACAAAATATAATTTTTACCATATGTGTAAAAGTTGTTATTCACACACAAAAATAATCTCCATACTTATGTATGTAACTTCAAAAATGTTACACAACAAATGGAAAGAAATTGAACAGCACTTAGATGTGCTTCAAGCAACAAAGGAAGCCCATGTGAAATTATTTAATCAATTCTACACATATGCTATAAATATGAAACAACTGTGGTTAAATCTTTTGATACTTTGGTTTATAATGAAGGAAAGACTGAGCTCACCCTACAATCATGGAGAAGAGTAAGAAATATTATCCATATAAATTGACAAAAGAATAAACTTTCTTACAAGCTGTCCATAATTGTAGTGATAACACACTGGGAGCTGGATGGGGTGTGACAAAGCTTGTTAAAAAAATTAAAAACTCACCATTTATAAAACTATAAAATCAGTAATCTATCAGACATATATCCCCACCCACAGGAGAAGAAATAAAATTCCAAAGCCCATGAAGAAAGATGCAACCAGAGCTATCAAACATTCCTGAAAAGAGGGATTCACATTTTAATACAAATAAAATAAATTTATATTCCGAAAAACAACTATCAAGAAAGTGTATTGTATTTTCTTTGAGAACTTATTTCTTACCATGGAAAAATATTTATTTTTGTCTTGGTGAGTGTTAATTTAAATTTTTATTGAATAAATAATGAAGTGTTATTGAAAGTGATTTACATTGGCAGATAATTTATTTGAATCTATCTGGTACTTTGGTAACTTACTAAATAAATTAAGATGAAAGTTGCCTGTAACATATGAAAGAAAAAGTATTACTCCATAGAAAAAAATTCACATATTTGTTTGCTACTCCATTTGTGCCTTGAATATCTTCATGGTTTGATCAAATTATTACCAACAGAGATAAAAATGGTTTCTTCACACCTTTTGTTAGGTTCAAGAATAGTCATTTGTTTTTTAACAATCTGGATGATATACGATTCTATTTTTTTTTGTGTAGCAGTTTTTGGGCACATTTTATCAAATGCTTTCATTCCACAAGAAATAGCTCAAGCTATGGCCAATTTAATGGACACCAAACTAGAGCAGATAGATTCAACTTTTACCTCAGCCAGCCATGAAAGTAAAAGATCAAAATGGAGTGACAATAAGGAAATTAATTTTTCTTCATTTCTTTTGACAATTATGATAAACATTTTAAACTAGTAAATATAAAATATTTTTTTGAAAACTCATTTTTATCACCAACAAGTATCCTTTGTGGTATACACCAAGGCAGATCAATGCATGTCAGAATAATACAATATAAACAAAAAATTAAAACTTAAGTATGTTATGATCATATCAGTTTGATGTGAATTAATGAGACATGTTTATACTTAATACAATAAAATTTATGCCACTGTTCTGCCTAACAAGTTATAAACCATTCATTTACAAGGGAAGATAAATGTATGATCTAATCATTTTTCATTCGGAATATGTTAACAGTATATTTCTAAAGGTTAGCTTTGTTTAATAAAATTCCTAATACTTGAGATCATATATCAAGATTCAGCCAAATTGTTTTTATTTTTTATAAACAGAACATTTTCTTCATGATTGAAAACATATTTATATACAGGAATTATATTTTATTTCTAACTGAATAAAGGTAATGTTAATGCTGTGATGATGTAACCATAAATAATCCATCTAAGGTAATCTCATTTTCAATGGAGATGAGAGTCACCAATCTGTAGCACTCTTTATTGTTCTTATGCCTTCAAGTGTATACTCAATGCATGATATTCAGTTCTCAATTTCTTTAAAAAAAGTTATTTCTTAATCTTTGTTGGACATATATTTTTATAAACTTCTATTTGAATAGAAATTTTAAAAAATTGAAACATTACCTTGAAGAAATCGCGAGTCAATTTTGTGGATGTAACCTCGTAGACAAAGAACCAGGCTGTGAAGAAGACGCCAATGGTCATCAAGACGAACGTGAGATGAGGGTAGATGGCCGGGTTCACAGGAGAGATGTACCTGCTCATCGACTCTATCCCAACCTACAAAAAAATGAGAATCAATTGACAAATCAATATATTCATAAAGTAGTTGCAATTACCACAATAAAAACTAGTTTATGCCCAAACCACCATACGGTTTAAATGTTGAGCATTATTTATTTTTCTAATGTACAATAAAATACAAATACCAAAAAAATATGATTTTTTTTTTAATTAAACAAGTTATACAGATATGAGGAACTTTTTAAAATGATCAACATTCTTAACAACTTGGGTGCATTTCCCTAGTTTTGGTAAATAAATGGATAAACAAAGACTTTTGTATGTGCAAGGGAAAGCTTAAAAAATTTTGAAAACTTTTACTTAGAGTAAATTAGAGAACCACAAATTTTAATGTAGAATTTACTTAACTTCTTGAAAAGAATTTCTTAGAATTAACTTTTTAAGCAATCACTGACACTATACATTGTTACTAGGGGTGTACCGAAGCTTCGGAACTTTAGCTTCGGCTTCGGCCGAAGCCGAATCCGGGGTCAGTTTTTGCCGAAGCTTTGGCTTCGGCAGACTATTTAAACTCATCTTTAAATAATGCTGTGGTATTTTTAATTATTTAATTAGTGTTTTTTTCTGATTTTTAAATCTTATTTGTAACATGAT
>JARUHE010329236.1:0-10988 GCA_031471125.1 Archaeomysis grebnitzkii | reverse complement strand
AGTACTAACCAGACCCAACGTTGCTTAACTTCGCTGATCATACGGGAAGCGGTGTTTCAACGTGGCCATGGCCGTTGTTGTATAATTGTATTGTTATGCTTCTTGAATAATTTCATAAAGCTAACAAGTGAAAAATGATGTTATTATAAATTGGATCAGTTGTTTATAACACTTTAACCATTTCTTGTAACACAAGTGATACATAATTATAATTGCTTACCAGAGACACAAATTAGGTTTTGTATTACTGGTGTTACATAAGACAAAGTAAGCAATTATAATTATGTATCACTTGTGTTACAAGAAACGGTTAAAGTGTTAAGAGAATTCTCTCTCCAACTCTCACCTACACAACTTATTTACTTTTTCAACAAACGTCTTCTTTGTTATGACTTGATAAAGAGAGGATTAGATTTCCCGGTTTGCGAAAGAAGTAAAATCATACCAATAACCATATTATTTTTTGGTATCGTTACAATAAAATATGATTCCGTATAAGTCTTGGTGACAAGCCTGACATATTGTACCTTAATTTATTTACCGCGTTTTTCATAACCATACGAACAATCTGCCATACACAATTCCATCACGGTTTGCTGTGTCAATTATTTGACCATACTATGTTTTTGAAAAACTGTGACGTAATTCTATATGATAATTATTTTGGTATCCACCGTAAATACGGTAAATACCGTAAATACCGGTAAATACCACATGGCTGCCTTGACCATATACATGTATAACGATTACTTCCAAAACAACCAGTTTGATTTATGGAATATTGTCAATAGCCAAATAGTTAATAAATACTTTTATCATGGTATGTTATAGCAAACTTAATTTTCACTCAATTTTTATTTATCTTTGTCACTAACAAAATTAACGTTGCTTAAGTTACGTTGGTAACGTAAGTGTAACGTTAATATTAACCTTGAGATGTAGAGACATTACAACGTTAGACCACCTACGTTAAATTAACGTTTGAGCAACGTTGTTTTAACAAATTTTCAAATTCATAACAAAAAATGTTATTTGTCAAATGTTAAATACTAGATTTAAAGTTGAAAAACAACATTTTTCCAACGTCATTATAACGTTTGATTCAAAGCTTTTAACCAACGTTGGATATAAGCTTACATCTCAAAATGTATCAATGGGATGTCGATAATTATCTGTGAACTAATATTGTTTTACCATAGGAGAGATTATGTTTTAGAAGGATTTTAACTATAATTATACATACTTATACTTGCATTTCTAAACAGAAACATGTTACTACTATATTGTTATCTTACCTATGTTATTCATCAATAGTCATTTATCTAAAAATACAAATGATAAAGTACATATAGTTTAAGGTACAATTTGATACGATTTTGATTGAACCACAAGAAAGTTGATTTAATCAACAAAAAACTGTGCAATGTTAACAAAGGTTAGTCAATTTGATGAAGTCAACTTTCATTATCTTAGACATACAAAGTTAGTCAAGTCTTTTTAATGTATTTAGTTTGCTACCATTAAAGTTTTTGTACAAATGTTTAAATCTAAATGTGTTTAAATGGTTCATATTCAACGTTAAAATAATCATGACAAACGCCAACTTTTAAGTTAAAATTCAAACATTTGATAAATATTTTTTGTTTATCGACTTGAAAGTTTATTATAATGTTTGTGACTTAGCGTTCGAGTATGTCTACACTTACCAATTAACAGGAACTTTGAACCAACGCTTACACAGAAGAAGGCAACTTTTTTATCTAAAGGTAGTCCCGTTAGTCAAACTTTATCAACCATATTCCAACGTTAGATTTTTCAGTATTCAAAATTGTTATAGTTTTGCTGATGGGATAATATAAATAGGCCCCTGATGTTCACATTGAAGTTGTTTCTTTCACACCGACAGCAATTTGTTTGCAAAAAATCTGAAGTGATCGAGCTTGATTCACTAAGATATTGTGAATCACATTTTGAAATGGTGTTTTAAATTCAGAGAAATATTTTGTTTTACTTATGAAATATAAGAATGGTAATATCCTTAGTATTAAACCAAAAATTTTATTTCGCTTCGATCAAGGAAATTAAGCAACGTTGAACATCGTTAATACTTGACTGGGTGACATGTAACATTTCAGGCGAGGGTCACTTAGAAACATGATAGTCTAGCATAGTTCGGACTTTGACGTATCCTTCACGACAATACACTGAAAACACTTGAATAAATCTTATGTCTAAGATAGTCAAAACTTACATAATCAAATCAACTAAATTGTGTTAATAGTGCACCCTTTTTTGTTGATTCAATCAACTGTCTTGTGGTTCAATCAAAATCGTATTACTTTGTACATATGTGATACGGTTCTGATTGAATCAACAAAAAAGGGTCGCTATTAACAAAGGCTAGTCAATTTGATGATGTAAACTTTGACTAACGTAGACATAAGAAGACAGTCAAGTCTTTTCAGTGTAGAATAAAAAGAAGAACAACTAATTAATGTCGTTAGCTTAAGTAATAAAATCGTATTGCCTGTTTAACTCTCAAATGTTTTCGAAACAAATATTTCAAAAGTAAATAATGGAAAAAATTCATTAGTATTAAACTAAAATATGTTAAATATCATTAGAAAAAGTGTAAAACTTAAGAATTAGAAAAAAACGTTTTTTGCACAGTGCTCGGCACATAAATCTAGCTGACACCAATCTAAGAGCCGTGTCTTAAATAACTTAACCTGTCTTAACGTTCACTCAAAAATACCCCATTAAAAATGTCAAAAACGGGAAAAACACTCCCTACCAAACAAATGGACCCGATTTTAAAAAATTTAATTTTTAACTTAGTTTTTCATGGAGAAAACAAATGTGGAAATTTCAAAGCCCATCTTCATCGGATTTTTACCTACTAAATGAAAATATTTACCCAATGGAGATTAAATTTTATATTTATAAGCGTGGTGTGCAACGTTCGATGGAAATAAATGTTTTAATCAAATTTCATATTAACGTTTAACTTGATAATAAATTAGGATAATGTGTGATGTTAGTTTTATTAAAACTCAGATGATATTATTTTCAAAACTTTAAATATGTATCGTTTTAACAGAAACACTAAATAGAAACAAATATGATGTCACACTTTTTAATATTTTCGAACACAACGAAGTAAAGAATTCGCCTATCGGCGGAATAAAAGTTTTTACTTATTGTGAGTAATTCGTTAGTTAAATAATAAATAAAAATACAATAATTTTGTTTTAATTATTAAATAATTATAACATTATAGTAATTTATTGTCAAATTTATATTATTCCATTATTTATCGAGTGCAAAAATGTACTTTAATTTAAAAAAAATAAATCTCAACTTATTGATAAACAATACATATTCATATCTGAGAGAGGTGGGAGAGATAGACGTTCTCATATGTTAAAATATTAATATAACCAAATATAATTTAATTGTTGATGAATATTTTTTTTGCTGGAATCATTTCTTAATAATAGATGACGGTTTCTTTAGTTAAAAAAACAATACAATTTCAATAAAGATTATAAAAATGTATTAATTATCAAGAAAGTTCACCCTTCAACAACTGGAATGGGAATTTCTCGCCTCATAATCAGATGGGTTTTGTGAGAATATGTCAAAATTGTGTATGGCAAAAATTACTAAAGGTTGTGATGTAACAAAACTTATTGAAAGCTAATCACCCAATATGTTGATCAAAGAAATATAATAAATAAGTAATACAAACCAGTAAGTGACTCAAATTAGAGAAATATAAGAAATGGACTGAATAATAATCATCTATGTTTGTTATAAATGAAGTTTATACTAAGAATACTGTCACCGAATAGGTAAAATCTTAAGCGAAGTAAAAAACTGGAATTGGAGGGAAAAGTCCAGATTTCAAGGGAAAAGCCAGGGAATATAAATAATATAAAAGTACGAAAAATAAAAACTGGTTAAAAATCATGTACTGTGCACAGTATACGGCAATTATCCTAAGGGCTAAAATAAATAACTGTTAGTATTGTATACAACTCTTATTACCAGCATATAGTAATATATTATTATATTATATTACATTATATTATATTGCTATGTCATTTATATTATGTTTTATGTATTTTTTAAAGTTTCCCAACTTTTTAGAACATTCAAACTATGTTATATGTCAATTTAAATCAAGAAAAGTTTATTTAAATCAAGAAAAAGTGTGGTCGAGAAACTTTAGTTTTTCTACAATTTATAAAAAAAATTTAACTTTTAAGATGAACTGATCCAAAGTAAATGTTGAACAAAATCTTATTTTTGTATTTGCCCCCTGTTAAAAATGCTGACCTATGTGCCACCCTGTTAAGAAAAGCTAACCTTTTTGTCACCCTGTTAATCTCATAAATATTCATCATTGAATGTTCATGCAAATAAAAAAAACTTTGGCGACTCTGCAAATTGTATAAAAACAACTTCATTGAAATTATAAATAAGTCGTAAATCAACAAAAATATTTCAAGTCGATCAGCATAAAATTCAATTATTAATAATTACAATAGTTTTTGAATTAATGATAATATATGGATCAAACAATTGCACAAGTGAGGCAATCCACAATCAATTAACATAAAATCTACCTCACTTGTGCTATTGTTGATACATACATCAAATAAAAAAATAATTACAAAATAAATTAGTTGGCAAATATTTTATTATTTAAGATCATAAAATTGTTCGAAATAAACATTCGATACACAACTAACTAACTGCGAAGAAATATTCATAATCGTTCAGAGTTCACTCTTCAATTTGCCTGAGCTTATTTATGGTAACAATACCAAGAGCTAATCATATATAATAATTTATCTTTGGTAACAATACCAAGAAATAATCATATAGAGTTGTGTTATGGTTTTCTAAAAAAGATAGTACACTGAAAATACTTAACTAGTTTGATTAACTTTTGTCAACAGTGCACACTTTTTTTTGATTCAATCAAAATTGTATCACATTGGTACAATGTGATACGATTTTGATTGAATCACAAGCAAGTTGGTTGAATCAACAAAAAAGTGTGCACTGTTGACAAAAGTTGGTAAATTTTGACTAACTTCAAAAGGTAATTTGTTGATATTGCTACCATAAAATGGTAAATATAACAAGGTTTGATACCATATGTCAGTTAATGTTCCAGACTATAGGTGCAATGCATCATCACCGCCAATTGACTGAAGGTATTGCTGTTTCAAACTGATGTTAGGATAAAATATGATTTTAAGGATTGTTCAATATCAGCAAGACAAACAAATTGAAAAATATTTTTCTTTTAATTTTTGTTGTAGCTATTCTTCGGGTTTAGAGTTTTAGAGTTTTATTTATTTTGCACAACAAATGTATATACAAGCCAATGAGGCATAACATCCATTATGGCATTGTTCATGTTAAAAATCACAATATTATAATACATGCAACATAGTTTTCCTTAATTACATAAATATAGATTTTCAAGATTTGGAAAGAATAATAAATTTATCTAACAATTGGGTTAACGAGCTAAAATATTTTGCAAGCATAACTTGGTTGAAAATATTGAAACACTCAATAAAACATAGAATATGAATAATACAACGATAAAAATAGCATATATACATTATACATACATACAAACATATTCAAATTAATTGTTTAAGAAATAAAAACAGAATCAAAAATTATTTTTTACATAAAACAAAAACTTTCAAACGAAACAATACCAAGTTTGATTTGCGACCTGAACATGTCGTATACTAGTTTATTGTCTTTGAGAACATAATTTATAAATAATTTTCAAAACGATTACACTTCTTTTGAGTAATTTTTTTAATTTTAAGATAAATTATTTTTCTCATACAACAATACTAATAATACTAACACTACTATTAATAATTATGCTAATAACAATAATAATAATAGTAATAATAATAATGCTAATAATAATAATGCTAATAACAATAATAACGACAATAATAGTAATAATAATAATAATAATGATATCTATAATAATAATAACGATAACTATAATAACAATAATTGTAACAATAATATTAATAATAATAATTATGAAAACAATATTAATGTAAATAATGATAACAATAATATTAATGATAATAATTAAAACAATAATGTTAATAATAAGAATTATAGCAATAATGTTACTAATAACAATTGTGACAATAATAATAATAATAATAATAATAATAATAATAATACCAATAATGATAACTATAATAATAAAAATGATAACGACAATAATAGTAATGACAACGAAAACAATAATAATAATAACAAAAATGATGACTATAATAATAAAAATGATAGCGACAATAATAATGATAATAATGATAACGATAATAACAAAAATGATAACTATAATAATAAAAATGATAGCGACAATAATAATGATAATAATGATAACGATAATAATAATAATAATAACAACAAAAATGATAACTATAATAATACAAATGATAACGACAATAATAACAATAATAATAATAATTCTAACAATAACTGTAATAGTAATGTTATTTAAATAACACTGTGCAGCGCTTCATAGATGAAAGCTGTACTACTACTACCCAAAACAAATGAAATATACCCTAAGGATATTGATCTATCAACACCGCCCCAAAAATATCACTGTTTAGTTTTATTCAATACAACTGTATACGATTCAACATGCAATATTTACAGGGCATGCATGGATCGTCAATAGCACAAGTGAGGTAAGGTCTATGTATTTGAATGTTGGTTATCTCATTTGTACTATTTTCAATCCAAAATTAATCTAAAATTATTTGTTTCCAATTTGATTTCCTGATTATCACAGTTTCTCCATTATACTTACGGCTCTAAGATGATGTCGTTAAGTTATCTGCCTATTCAACTCCGTACATTTACAACAAAAAACATTGAGAGATAGGTCTGCTTATAGAATTTATCTGTATTTTGTTATCCATCAAACCTTAATGTAATGATATTAAATGAATAAATCAAAGACAAACACTGTTCAAAATTCTTCTTTATTTATCATCCACAAAATCCATGTAAGTTTATCATGATTTATTATAATTGAGCTCAGGTACTGTCCCAAAGTTCGAACACTCACGAAGTTCGAACAATACACAATTGTTTTAAAATAAAATACTCAATATGACATGTAAACTTCATTAAGGAATACACATAGTTAGTTTTAGCTCTTATAACACCAGTAAGTACAAACAAACATTACAAAGTTAAACACAAAACACCTAAGTATATTTAAAAATTTATGTTGCATACAAAGCGTAGCTCGGACGTGTTTACTTTAGATTTTAAAACTTATTTTTTTCGCATCACAAGTTTTGGAAACTAAATCAGTCACATATTGGTGTATCAAGTATAGCATATAAAATATCATGTGGTGCAGTTATTTTCTAGAAAAACATTCATTAAATGACAAAAAATTTGTGTTTAACCTTTGAAGAAAATAATTTAAGTTTTTATTGAAGTCCAAACATCTGCTCAAACATTTATGAACATGTATAAATATTCCAACACCGAAGGCAATGCAACATAAGTGTCATGCAAGACAATGATTTCTCCATATAACTGATGTTTTAAAATAAATTATTCATTAATAAATGATGTTAGCATCAGATGTCCCTTCAGTCCAATGAGAGGACTTGGTTCTTTTGGTGATGGGGACTCTTAACTTTTAGATGTCTAGGAGATGATGTCAGCATTATACGTCCCTTCAATTCAACGGAAGGATTCGGTTCTTCAAATAACGGAGTCTCTTTAATGCGTTCATCTTGCAATAAGAAATTCTTCCATCATGATGAACGAACAAAATGTTCCCTGATGTCTTAAGCTTTAACTGTTGCTGCCGTACAATCTTATGTAATTAAAGTTGAACAATCTTTCTCAGTCTTGATTTTATTCTTAAGATGGTACAGTAATTGACATTGGCTGATAAGAATCTTGATAAAGATGAAAATAGTTAAAGCTCACTTGGAGATCCAAATTTGGTGGGAATGTAAAGCCTTCTGATATCGCTTCTAAGGACGTCGTTATATATTTTATTCTGTTTATTCTTATAAATATATTTACATTTGCCTGGAACATTAGTAATTTATCGAGGCGTACTATAAAGGCTTAGATATATTAACTATGGATAGCTCTAGTTGTTTGAAAAACTTTGCTATGAGCTTCATATAAAATATTGTAAAGATTGTTTAGAGTCCATAAAACTACATTGGGAATTGTGTGTACAGTATATTCCGTTGTTATTTTTTACTATTGCATTTAATTGATTTGTCTTACACGATTGTTTACTTTTTGTCAGCATATCTTATAATTTGTATGTCCATTATAAGCTGGACCCATGTGAGGCATCAAAGCTTGTGTCACCTTGGTTGGTATATAACTTTTATGTTTTATATACTGCGTTTTGTTTTATCAAATAATCTTGGAATCGGAAAGTGCCATCATTTATTGAGCAAAGCTTTTTCCTATAGTATTTCAAAAATGACAGTGTAGAATGCTTTTTATAGACTTACTAATGTGCACTGAAAGCACTTGACTAGCTTTTATGTCTAAGATAGTCAAAATTGATATAATCAAATTGCTAACTTTTGGTAACAGTACACACTTTTTTGATGATTCAACCAGCTTTCTTGTGATTCATTCAAAATTGTATAGAATTGTACCAAAAGTGTGCACTGTTATCAAAGGATAGACAATTTGGTGATGTAAATTTTGACTATCTTAGACATAATAGTTAGTCAAGAGTTTTCTGTGTGACTAAATATATTGTTGGAAGTTATTGTATCCTATCCTTGAATAAAAAAAAACAAGTGTATATTTTCATTTCCTTGAAATTTTACCCGTCATTGGAGTAACGATAACTAGCTAGGCGTTATCTTGTTTTCTCATTTGGAAGCTCTTTACATTGTCTGCAAAATCAACACAAAGGATGGTTTCCAATTGATAATTATCCCCATTTATCTGAAGATACAAATTGTAATATTTTTAAAGAAATATATATATTTACATGTAAAAACCGCCCAAAAAACATGTTCTTATAAATATATTTTCCATATAAACAAGTAAAACAACCAACTATAAAGTAATGATAATAAAACATGTAGGCAATTCTACGATAATTATAGTTGACATTACGATAATGGTCTGACTGTACATACTAAAAATATATACTGGCACTGCTAACTGATTTTATTTTATTCACATATTCAACTGTTTTACTAATTTTGACATAATTAGCCCTAGCAGCATTTTTTGTGACATCGCGGACGATCGTGTATGCGTCAGCGATGTCGTGCACGATCGTCCGCGATACCACGACAAAATATTTGTAGGGTAGGTTGATTTTGGGGCGATGTACGATAGGTAATAATTTCTTGTGATATGAAGCATAAATCACTCTCTAGTGAACACTGATTTATGATTTTGCGGGAATTAATGTGTAGAAAACTTTCAATTTCTGTCTTTAATCATCAAAGGTTCGTTCTTCAAACCACATGTAAACAAAACCGTATCCAACTGTATCATCCCCATCATTCCCATCAAGTCGATGGGGATGGTAGAGTTGGATTATGTTTTGTTTTCATGTATTTTGAAGAGTGAACCCTGGATGGTTGAGGGCAGAAGTTGAAAATTTCCTTCACATTAATGCCCGCAACATCATAAATTATAATTATTTTTTACTTTTGCCATTGCAAGCGTCATGACGGACGAGAATATGTTAAGCTTTCCGCTTAAAATGCATGGCCAAGTTTTTTCCCACATTATAATAAGTTAAGTTTATGAAGACAGGAATGATAACACGAATAATGAATACATTTTGGTTATTGAAGCAAAATACTATTTACAAATACAAAAATTGTTGCCATGAGGTTGTTTCTAATTAAACATTGTTTTTTGGGTCACATAAGCAATTAGAAACAATACTTAATAATAAATTGAGTCCTTATAGATGTATAATAAAAAAAGAAACAAGGTCATTTGAATGTACAGTATATTTTGTTAACATTATTATTATTATTTTTATAATTAATTTTATTGTTACGTTTTATTTTTCTTATTGTTATTAGTGTTATCATTATTTTATTATTATCATAATAGTTTTTTTATCATTATCATTGTTATTATTATTTTAGTGTTATTATTATTGGCAATATTATTTTAGTGTTATTATTATTTTAGTGTTATTATTATTGGCAATATTATTTTAGTGTTATTATTATTGTTGTTATTGTTATTATTATTACTGTTACTAGCATTATTATTGTTATTATTAAATTAGTGTTAGTATTATTGGTAATATTATTTTAGTGTTATTATTATTGTTATTATTGTTATTATTATTACTGTTACTAGCATTATTATTGTTATTATTAAATTGGTGTTATTATTTTTGGTAATATTATTTTAGTGTTTTTATTATTGTTATTATTGTTATTATTATTACTAGCTTTAATATTATTATTATTAAATTGGTGTTATTATTATTGGCAATTTTAATTTAGTGTTATTATTATTGTTATTATCATTCCTGTTACTAGCATTTTTATTGTTATTATTAAAGTGGTGTTATTATTATTGGTAACATTATTTCAGTGTTATTATTGTTATTTTTGTTATTATTATTACTGTTACTAGCATTATTAATGTTATTATTAAATTGGTGTTGTTATTATTGGTAATATTATTTTAGTGTTATTATTATTGAGATTATTGCTATTATTATTACTGTTAATAGCATTATTATTGTTATTATTATTGGTAATATTATTTTAGTGTTTTTATTATTGTTATTATTATTACTGTTACTAGCATTAATATTATTATTATTAAATTGGTGTTATTATTATTGGCAATATTATTTTAGTGTTATTATTATTGTTATTATTGTTATTATTATTACTGTTACTAGCATTATTATTGTTATTATT
>JARUHE010329225.1:0-10990 GCA_031471125.1 Archaeomysis grebnitzkii | reverse complement strand
GTGTGTGTGTGTGTGTGTGTGTGTGTGTGTTTGTGTGTGTGTGTGTGTGTGTGTGTGTGTTTGTGTGTGTGTGTGTGCGTGTGCGTATGTGCGCGCGTGTGTGTGGCTCTTCACACAAAAACCTTAAGCTTTTACTCAAAAATAATTGTTATTCATACATTTTTGTTTTTTGGCTATAGTTCTGTAAATATTAAATTTTGGAAAAAAAACATTTTGAAAAAATTAACTGGAAGATTGAAATAAACAACTTTTGTTAATAACAGTTCTTTGTAATTAATCAAATAAAGGCGATGTTAACAACGACGACAACGACATCAACGGCGACGGAAAATTAAAACCTATATAGCAGTTTCAGCTAACGGACTGCTCGATAAAAATTCAGATGAATAAACAGTTCTCAGCTTATTATAGCTGCCTATATAATAAAGTCAAAAACTTTTTAATAACATTTTAATGCATTGAGAACTTGGTGTTGTTTTGTTTTAAGAAACGACGTGGTACTTTGAGACTTCGTTCATAAGAAAAACACAGGCTGCCATAACGTTCCAGAAACTTAACTAAACGAATTTTATTATTCTGAATTATGTAAAATATTTCAATTTTTTTCAATTTGTTGTTTTGACAATTTGCAAGCGTCAACGATGAGGTTTGTTTTTTACACATTTTTTTGTTCTATCCATTTGATATTTCTATTCAGCGTTCATTAATAGTTTTATATAAGTCCGATCTTTTTTATGTTGCCTTTTCCGTCGTCGGTCGTCGATCAAAATTTTGAAACTAGCTTTATTTGAAGAGTTACAGAATATTTTATTGAACAAAAGTTGATCAGTATGACATTTCAACCAATACAGATAGATTATTTATTTTCAAAAATAAATTTTTATGGAATTACGGCCGACCAACAAGTTAAACTAGTAATCCACGAACCGAGCGGTTCAAATGTTCAAATTCATTCAGTAACTTGAAAAAAATAAAAAATGATGTTACAAAGTACGAAAGCATCCTATAATCAAAATTTCACCTTGGAGAATATTGATGTATACTTCACTTCCATTCCATTGATACATAAACAAAAACAAAAAATGAAAAAAAAATTGTCAAAAAATATTTCTGTCAATATCAGAAATGTCAATCAAAATGATGTATCAAAGTGAGAAAACACCATTTAATTGAAAAATCACCCTCAGAGAATATTGATGTTTACTTCATTTCCAGGCCACTGATGCATAAATAAAAACAAAAAATGAAGAAAAATTGTCAAAAAAAATGTTATGTCAAAACAGAAATGTCAATCAAAAATAGTGTATCAAAGTGAGAAAACACCATTTAATCAAAAAGTTAATTTAATGGAAAATATAGATAAAAAGTCATAAAATAAAATAAAATTATAAATTAATGTATTAAAACTAATAATCAAGCCTATATGAAATTAAATTTTAATAGTATAGATGATATATAAACATTCAAGTGATTGTCTAACGCCACCGACTACGTAGAGCCTATGTAGAGCTTTGTTATACACGCTCGACAAAAACTCATAAAATGTTTGTTATTCAGAAGAAATAAATATTTTGGTAAAAAAATCATGTATTCTACCTTAGAATATCCAGCCATTTAATTTTTTTTAAATAAACTTTTATCTAAACCTTCAACTAAAAATTTCGGATAACTATGAATTTAACTTTCTATGAAAATGTGTTTTAATAAGTAAACAGTTATTTTACAAAGAAAAACCTTCAATGACACCCGTATAGAATGCTATGTTCTTTATTTTCATTTAAATTCAAAAAACTATTTTTTGTTGTTTTGAAAAAAGGGCCAAACTTCAGAAGAGTCCACAATTCATCCACCGACAACAACAATCGGAGGTCATTTATAGAAGCTGTTTTATGAAATACAGGTTACTAACCCGCTACTATAAAAATAAATAAATAAATCAAACTAATAAGAAAACAAATAAATAAATTAAGAATATAAATATTTTAAATAAATAAAAGATAAATAAACAAATAAATTAAACAAAGAAATGAACAAACAGAAGCAAATCAATGTTGCGTGTTTAATAAAAGCGAACTTAGTTTAATTCTTTACTTTAATGTAAAAACAATAATAATAACCATAGTAATGTTTAAGAGGTGGAGCCAAATATACGAAGAATTTACAAGACATAGCACGAGCGACGTCATTGACCATTTTTTTAAGTGAAATGACTATCAAAAAGTAACGAACTTATGCGACCGACTGTACCTTCAAAGGTATTATGTTGTGGCGTGCTGATGTTTGAATTGAATATATTTTTTCCTTTTTATTTATGGTCCTTGTAAATTCTCCAAAGTAATTTTAAATCGTTATTAGGATTAGTAAAATTTATGACTTTTACTTGTTTTTATAACATTTAATTCTATTAGTTTTTTTTCTTCTAACCAGAAAGAGGGTTTCGGAATTATTCTGATGTACCGTCTTCCAAATGGATTGGTTCACATTAGAGGAATGAACTACTTGGACGTACAATATATTTGTAAGGGACACACTCCCCACAATGCATTGTATGTGTCATTCCGTAATGCATTTAATTGGATTAAAGGGAAGTTGGGAAGTGATTTTTGCACGTAACAAACACATTTGTTGTTATCCTTCAAAAAAGGGGTTTTTCATACAATTATTTTGATAAACCAATGTACAAAATAAATTATAGTATATGAAAGCTTATTTTACACATATCCTATTTAATTTTGTATCGTAATCTGTAACAATTAATTATGAATTTATTTCACTTCAGTAACTTTTGGTTTGAACAAGCATTGATTTTATAATTATTTTGTAGAAGAATTTCAATATTTGTTTATCAAAACAAATTGATATCTTCGTTTTTGTGTTGGAAAATGCTAAACTCTCTGTTTAAGAAAAATTAAAACATTTTACAAAGTTCAACAAAGTGTTTTCAGTGAATTCAAATCAGAAAAGATTGTCTTGGTCATTATGTTTCTATCCTATTTTTAGTAAACAAATGTATTTATTTGTTGTTATTGGATATTTGTAATCGATAATGTTCTTCTGAAGCATAGAGGTCATATCTTAGGAATGTTTTTGTAAACCTTTAACCTCGTCTGGATAGTATAAAGTAATTTAACTTGTATATTCATGGTAATGAAAAAATCAACTATCAAAATTAAATAGAAAAAAAACTATATTGTCCATAAATACCAAGAGTTCAGACTATAGAATACATTATCAGAGTAGATGTATGTGTTTGGTGAGGTCTATTATTACGATCATATGCTAATCTGGACTATAGTAGAACTACAGAGCTATGAATTATTGACTGCTTCATAACTCGTAGAGACTTTTTATCTCAGGATGACTGAACTTCTGGACAGTTTTACATGATTTAAATCATAAAAAATGAATTACATTTATGAATAACAATAAAATATCTATTCTGTGCGCTGTGAAGTATAAATTTGATTAATAAACTGTAAATAAATACTATATAAAAATCAAATTAAAAAAACAAAGTTCAGGTGAAAAAATTTATATAGCTTTCATGGTGATATGTATAAAATACACACATGAAAATATATAAAAGAGATTGTCGTCAAACTAAAGAAAAACCAATACTATTGAAAAAAAAATTCTTAAAAACAATCTACCTATAATACAGAAGTTAGCAGCTTTTAAAGATATTAACTAAAGAATCAATGTTACGTTGATTTTTTGTAAGAAACAAATGGATGTCCACTCTGTCTGATATTTTGAACCAATCTATTTCCTTTGTAAGAATATGATTCACAACACTAAACCCACTTTCAATCAAAGATTTGGCTAGAGCTGGGGCAATTTCTTGTTTTGACAAAGTTGTAAGTATCCTACTTCATTAAAATTTGTTTTCGATTCAGTATCAAATGTTAATTGCAATAGTTCTTCTTGGCAGGTGACTTCAGAATCATTTAATTCTGTGTTAAATGGAATTTACATCCATACATTGACTTCAAGGTTGAGGACATTTCTTTTGAATAATTTAAGTTTATTGATAAGTAAACATACTACTTTCTCACAAACTCACAAACCGTCATAACTCTTCCTTGGAGATGCAAATTTACATCATTCAACTTTGTGAATATGTCAGCCAAGTAAACTACATAATTCTTTATTTCTCATTCTTTTTCACTCTCCTATAACTGCAACACAGTCTCATATAACTCAACAAAACGTATTAAGCATTGGCCTTTCTGAAGTATACAGTAGTAGTCGAACATGTTCTTCATCAGAATCTTGACATACTTGCTGAAATAATTAATCATTCTTAGCATTTGCTTTTATCTTGCTTATTGAATTTGAAGCAATATTCAATGATCTGTGCAGACTTGCTTTCAAACCTTTTGCAACAAGACGTTGTCTATGAATTATGCAATGAATACATCGAATATTAGGGGTTTATCTTTTCAAGAATGCTATACAGCCACGATATCGACTAGCCATGGAAGGAGCTCTGTCTGACGCGCAGGCGATGATGTTTGTAAGTGGAATGTTATTCTTTTCGAAGTATGTTTTTACAGTTGCAAAAACTGATGCTCCTTTTGTATCTATAATAAGCTTATCAACAAAAGGCCTGAAAAAGTATATTGCTATCATCAAAATACCGGACATACAGTATCTGTTTGCAAAGAAAACTACCGTGTTGGAAATGTAGATATCAAGTGCTTTTTCAACATGACATACCGTTTCATCATTACGTCTCATAACTGTGTCATTACTAAGTGGTAATATTTTTAGGATGTTTGATGGATCTTGATGAAACATCGTTGAGATAATTTCTTGAAAGTATGGAATTAATAGCTGTTTACCAATAGTGTGTGCACAGCACTTTTGGAAAAATGTTTAGACATACGGTAACTAGCAATGAGTCCATCTATATTCCTTTGAGTGGACCTTTAAAAAATATAGTTTACGCTTGCTTTATTTTCTGAATTGTTTGTGCAAACATGTTTTTTTCAATCTAGACGGCTTCATTGCCTCATCTGTGGCATAACAAACACATTGGCATCAACTTATCTGCAGATGGTTCAATAAAACCATATGACAGGTAATCATTTGAATACAAATGGAAATACTTTTTGTTTGCTCCCATTGTTTGAGTATTAAAGGGATAATTCAAATTTCAAATATACACAAACTAATTAATAAATAAACAAAACTTATTTAATGAAACAAAATATCAACCTCAGCTGAACATCCACAAAATAACACAACCGATTAAGAAAATGTTACTCATATCACGTATTGGAGACTAACTATAACTGACCTTGAGCTATGGCTCAAAGCACAGGTGAGTAGGAAATGTTTCCAGAGGTCACAATAATCCAGTACCACTTGTGGTTATTATAGAGCTGTCAAAACGCAACCGATAAACAGCTATATTTTAGCTTTACCCATAAGAATTTTATTGTGAAATTTGAAATTTTATTGTTTTATAACTGTGTTTTGGCACAATCATGGAAATGGAAGCGAATGAATGTATTTTTTGAAGATGGATTTCCATGAAGAAATAAATATAGATATAAATACTTAATTATTTGGGAGTAACGCTGTATTGTATGACAAAAGTGCATACCGTACATCTAATTTTACAAAACACACAGAAGTGAGCACTAGTGCTTAGGTTGAGAGTAATAATTTATGAGAGATGGATAAGAAGATCGCCTCACGATTAACGCAAATGAACAAAACGTTGGAAATGTTAGCATCAACAAAGCTACTAAATCAGAAATACATAATTTTGTTAGATAAACTAGGGTAGTGCCCCAAGGTTCAAACACATTTAGCACTAAAGTTGTATTTATTCACTTTTAAAAAAATTGTATTACTAGAGATCCAAAACGCATCGTATTCAAGAAATCGTATTAAGAAAATGTGACGTTGCTATTTGCAATTAGTTTTAATTCCAAATTCTAGTAAAAAAATATTTTAAAAATATATTTGAAACAGCCATTTTCTTGAAAGTTCGAACAACTCTTATATATTCGATGTATGTTCGAGCAATTATCATATGTTCGATATAATTTCGGAAAACCCCTAAAACAACTTTCAAAGTTCCAAAATGGCTTAAATTACATTACTATATGCTTAAGTCCTATGCTAACGTTATGACAATTTATGTTCATTTTTATTGAGAAATACTAAGTTTGTTGGTAATAAAAAATTAAAAAAGCATACCTCGACAGTACTTTAACGTTCTTGGCTCTTCTGGCAACGGAGGATTTTCCCTTCTAGATGTCTACTAGATGATGTCAGTACCAGATGTCCCTTCAGTGAAACAAAATAATTGCGGAACAGGTTTGAAATGAAAGACAAACAATGGTTACGGTCGGATGCAGATGCACATGCGTAAACTTGCATCCAAAACTAAAAAAAAATCTAGTACTTGCATCCGAAAATCTAGCTCGGCATTGAGGTGAACAGGCAGATCTTTCCAAATTGAGTCATCAAAAAAAAGGTCCCATCCAAAATCGTCCATGCGCAGAAAGGGTTTTAGCGAGTCATCAGGCTTGCTGAATTCATTGTGGTAAACTTGAAGTCGCCAAACGTAGGAAGGTCAAACATTTCAATGAGTTTCTCCCATAACATCAAGTAGAAGACCACCAGCCAGATTCGGTGTTGGAAGAGAACTGTCTTGCTAAAGTGTTGGAGGCGAACTGATTTTCTCCTTTTCATTTTTGACGATAAAACTTCTTCATCTCAAAATTTGTGGGGGAAAATTTACAAAGTTTTAATCGAATATTCAAAAACGACCTTTATTTTTCGATGAGTGGTGGAATAGAGGTTCGACAATCTATCAATAAATATTGCAGCACATTATATTTCCATTCACCCACCCATCTTTCACAACAAATTTCCAATTTCATTAAAGTTACTATTAACTTTATGTTCATCAGTCCAATGGAAGGACTTGGTTCTTTTGGTGACAGAAATGTTTCTTTTCTAGATGTCTACGATATGATGTCCCTTCAATCAAATGGAAGGACTTGATTGTTTTGGCGACGGGTACTCTTCGTTTCTTGATGTTTACGAGATGATGTCAGTATCAGATGTTCCTTCAGTCCAATGGAAGACCTTGGTTGTTTAGGCGACAAGGGCTTTTTACTTCTAGATGTCCAGGATATGTCAGCATCAGGCGTCCCTTCAAACCAATGATAGGAATTGGGTCTTTTGGCTACAGGGACTTTTTACTTTTAGATGTCTAAGTTATGGTGTCATAATCAGGTGTCCCTTCAGTCCAATGGGAGGACTTGGTTCTTCTGGTGACGGAAACTCTTCAATTTTAGATGTCTACGAGATGATATTAGCATCGGATGTCTCTTCAGTCCAACGGAAAGACGTGTTTTTTTCTGGCGACGATGACCTTTCACTGTTAGATTTATACGAGATGATGTCCGCATCAGATGTCATATCAGTCCAATGGGAAAATTTGATTCTTCTGGCGACTGGGACTCCTGACGTCTAGCTATTTACAAGATGATGTCAGCATCAGATGGTCATTCAGTCCAATGGAATGACTTTGTTCTTCTGGCGACGGGGACTCTTCACTTCTAGATGTCTACGAGATGATGTTAGCATCGGATGTCCCTTCAGTCCAATGGAAGGATTTTTTTTCTTCTGGCGATAGAGTCCCTTCACTTCTAGATGTCTAGGATATGATGTCAGCATCAGATATTCCTTCCGTCCAATGGAAGGACTTGGTTCTTCTGGTGATGATGACTCTTCACTTTTAGATATCAACAAGATGATGGCAGCAACAGATGACCTTTCAGTCCTTCTGATGCTGACATCATACCGGAGACAGCATTTCCTATTAATTATTAAAAAGTCACTTATGTTAAAACAATACTTAAATGGGGAATTCATTTTCTTGTATGACACTTATGTTGCATTGCTTTCGGTGCTTGAACATTTATAAAAATTGATAAATATTCGAACAAATGCTCGAACTTGAGAAAAAAAATCAAAAGTTCGAACACAAATTATTTGTTGTTTAATGAGTATTTTCCTGTAAAATAACTTCACCACATGATACTATAGTTGATACATCAAGACTGATTTAGTTTCGAAAGTTTATGATGCAAAAAAATTATTTTTCAAAATCTCAAATAAACACTTCGGAGCTATACTTTATATGCGTTTTTAATGTGCAACATATATTTATAGCTATAATTAAGTGTTATAGATTTAACTTTATGATGTTTGTTTGTACTTACTGGTATTATAAGAGCTGAAACTGTCTATGTTTATTTCTTTATGAAGTCTACAGGTACTATTGAGTATTTTGTTTTAAAATAACCGTGCGTTGTTCGAACTTCGTGAGTGTTCGAGCTTTGGGGCACTACCCTACTTCATTTCGATTTGCCTCTCAAATGAAATATTCAAATGGTCTAAACCTCTAAAATATCAAATTTATAAACTTTCCAAAGTTCATTCGAAAGTTTAAAACTAAATTAATCAATTGCTGTAATACTCCATGGGCTCTTTAGGAAGCGGTGCCCCCAGCTGCCATATACCTTAGACCTATAAAAAAATCATAAGCCCTCTAAGCCTTTGAAAAAATTGTTACTCATTCGAAATCATGTATATTTTTGTGGAAACGCATTGTCTACGCATTATAAGAGGTACTAATTTACATTAAAACATTTACTTTTTGAATTACCTTAGCTGTTACTTGAAACTTTTCAAAATATTTCAACATATGCCAATTCTCGTTTATTGTAAAAAGCTATGAGGAATTCAAATCAGTATGTAAGATGTGCAATCTAATCAACACGCAATGCACTATGATATGGGACATAGTATGATATTTGTAATAAAAAAATAACAAAGTTATAAAATTTTGAAAAACGAAAGCGAGCGTGACAGTATGTCTGCGTCCTACTAAGTTTGTTATAGTTTTTGTTTAATTATTAGTTTTTCTTTTTTTATACTTCTGATTTGAAAACTAAAATAATAAAATTTATATTGCAATCATAGTAATAAAAATAATGTTAATAATAACAATAATAGTAATATTATTATTATTGTTGTTGTTAGTGCTATGTGGTTAGAATTTTTGAATTGTTTACTACGTTGCTATATTTGTGTATAAGAATTAAGTATAAGAACCCATTATTTCTCAAACTTATATAAGATAAATAACAATAAAATTATGTTGATGTATAAGTGAAACAATACTAAATTGTGTACAAGATTTTTCTTGTTTGCGATGTTTTGTTAACATAATTTTCTTTTAATTAAAACACTATTTTGCTGTTTTTGTTTTTATTTGTAATAATATTAAGATTTTTTCAAATGTCGCAAGATTATTAAATTATTATTTAATAAAGATTAATAAATCAGACTCTTTAAATTTGAAATATTGATGAAAAAAATTGTTATTCAATTAATTGTTATTGAACAAGTTGTATATATTGCAAAATGTTGATTTATAGTTTATTTGACAGAAACAACAAATTTAAATATTAATTAAATAATAAAAAAAATCATTGTTTAAAGTTATGTTATTCATCAGAGAAACTAATTTAATATAAATATAAAACATTATTTAATAAAAACAAAATTGTTTTGTCTGAAAAATGTTAAACATTCAATAAACTTGAACAACTTCCTCGAACTGTATTATTTAAAAAATTAAAATTAATTTAAATTTAAATTAATTTAAATTCAAATTAATTTAAATTAAAATCTAAAAATTATTGAAACATTTTTATATGCATATAGTTTATTGGGAATCGCGGGTAATGAATTATATTGCTACCTATATTTTTGTTTTTTGTTTTGTTGCTTTTGTTGTTTTTTTTGTTTTAGTATTTTCCTGTATTACTTTTTATCAATGTAAATTGAACATATATGTTTTCATCGCACATTCTCTGTACTTTGTTTATGTTTGTTTATGATGTAATAAACATCTATATAACGGTTTATGATTTAATTTTAATTCTATCATTTCAAACAAGCTCTTACCAACTGAACTGTATGTAAATCTTAGTAATTATTTTCTATTTCAATTTTAATCAGGGTAGTATAAGATAAAAGTCAATGAAGTTTCAATAATTTTGAAAATGTCTTTATATATTTTTTTAATACCCAATTATAAAGACTTATGATTTAATTTTAATTTTAATTTTAATAATGATTTAAAGAAAGCTCTTACCAATTATAATTATATATAAGTCATATTTATTTTAGTTTTTAATAATTAACTATAAACATTTGTGATTTAAATTGTATTTAACATTTCCGATGTGCTCTTGGCACCACAATTATGTACAGGGGGTGGCATAAGAAACGGAATTTTGTTTAAGACCCACCAGTTTGAAGAATGTCCCTTAACAGTTCAATTCAGCCTTCTACATTGGATTGCCTCGCCCCTTCTTAATCTTGGAGACGATTCTTTTAAAGCTGTAGAGTATTTAAGCATATTTATTTATTCTTAACTTCCATCAATCAGTTGTTTCGCGGATCTTAATATTTTGACCAATTAAAGAAAATGTTTAAATAAATTAAGTTGAACATTAACGAGTTATTTTTCGTAATTAACAATTGCCGAAAGTAGATAATTATATAATTACAACACATATTTATAGAGCTAAAACGATGTTTTGTGATTTCTTTATTTTATACACATCATTTGACTGCAAGAGTAATTTATAATTATTATTAATAATTTAGCTGAAAATAAAGTATTTTAAATAGTATTGCAGTTCCAAACAATACTCTTAATTGAAATTTTCAGGACTTATGACAATTTTGTTCAATTTTCAAATGCATTTCCTATTTTTTTTTTAAATTATCATTTATAGAAGATAATATGTTTTTGTCTGGTAGAAATAATTTGTGATATTTCAACCAAAAAAAATCTTTAAAGTTCATTCTACATTAATTGCTATACATATAATTCTAGTTTTTTAAACTGTGACAAACAACCTCTATAAAATACCCTTGAGTG
>JARUHE010329214.1:0-10991 GCA_031471125.1 Archaeomysis grebnitzkii | reverse complement strand
GTAGAAGGAGTGGAAAAGGATATCTTCTGAAGAAATTAACTAGAGAGATACGACCTAAAGCAGACACTCATGAAGCGGACGGTGATGCACCAGTCAGGAAACCCCACAGAGAAAGTGAAAACAGGACGTTTTAACAGGAGGCAGCGTATCCATGGTGCTAAATAAGTTCCTGAAAAATTCAACTGAATAATATGCTTCTAACTACACTTTCTTCTTCCCTGGAGGGAAGGGAATTGTGGCCATTATTGTGGTGAATGTGTACCACAACGTAGCCTAGGATAACTTGTAGAATCCTGGTTCCAACTACGAGAGTTGTGGTAGTTATGTAGCACACATAACTCCACCATGTTTATATACAAGAGTATGTGTATAATACAATAATATTCTGTTGGTAATAATATAAGTCTAGCGTACGCAACTGGTCTCTCCTTATCCCTCTTCCCATTAACCAAGCAGGAGCTATACATTATTTACATCTTAAGATACTATCCATAGCTACAATTCATAACTACAATTCATATCTATAATTTTCCTCGTTCTCTAGACATCTTATACTTTAATTTCTACATTTATTGTGAAAACTAAATTTGTTCAGTAGGTATAAATTGTTTATAAAATCTACAAACTCTGAAATACTAAACGTTTGACAACATTACAAAATAGAGTTATTTTTATTAATCTTTTTTTAGCCTACCTCAATTATTGTATACATTAAATTGCAAAATTTAATTAACTTTTTAACCCAAAACTAACGCTCAACTAAGGTTTCCTTATTCACCTCACTTCAAGTTTCCTTTCAATAGCAGGACTTTTCATTTCCTATATTTTTCATCAAAAACGATTCTCGTGAAAAGTTTGATCATAATTGACGTAAAAATCTAAATTGGAATTAAGAAGAAATATGTTTCAATAATTTTACATATTGTTCTAATTTGCTCACTTTTGACTTTTCATCGGGCATGTAGTTCAAAGAGCGGCTCTCAAATAAAACGAACAGATAAGTTTATTTATATTCATTGATTCTAGTTTTAAATAAATAAAAGCTAAACATAAATAAACAAACAAATGTAAACAATTTTAAAATTTTCAACTAACTTCCATCTTTGAAATACCAATGATTAATTTCACCAAACATTTATTTCGATTTGGCCTTGTTGGCAATTTTATTTGAAAATAAATTTCAAACTTTGATGATTAATCTCTCATCATTTGTCTTTTGAAATCACCTTCTCATGAACCTTAATATGCGATGGCGTGGATCTTCTTAATCATCTTCAACTTCTTTAAAAAATTATTTGTTTAATTTAATATTTGGTGAATAATAATGTTATTTATTTTCTTCAAATAATATAGTATTGCATGTGATCAAATAATTATTTGCTTTATGATAGACCAATTGTTATTTTTTCTAAAGGCAAGTATAATCATTTTTCAATTATTTTCATGAAATTCAAAAGGTTAAATTTTAACTTTTACTTTCTAATCAAATTATATTTCAAATTTACTTTTTCAAAACATTGAGATTCGATCAAAATAAATATAATTTTTAAGAATAAATAGATTTATTACACCCTTGTAATATCCATACAAACCTACTAGGCGTATATAATGTTAACTCTTTGATGTATATTGCAACAAATTGGTGCAAGTACAAATATATTTGCATGTATTAATCTGTTTATAAGGTAAACTGAATCTATTAAAGAGACACCATGGATCTTATAATAAATTATTTGTAAAAAACTTAATCAATAGATCATTTAAGACAATTAAATATAAGTTAATTCTAATGTAATCTGTTTGTTTAAAACTTTATAAAAGTTTTAATATTAATTTGTTTATAAATTTTAAATATAATTTTTGAACCGTCAATACAATAACATTTTCTATTCGATTTGAACAAAACAGATTCAAATTTGGCAACATAATCTTTTCATTTGTCAGTGTGTTAATTTAGCCTTCAAAAAAGATTATAGACAGAAATAAGTTAACAGAATCACGAAGTCGTACATTGTAAAGAGGATTATAAGAGATCGAAATCGTCAAAAAAAGGTTAACATTTTCGTTCAAAATTAATTATTCAATAAGTTTATTTTCTTATTTTTGTAATTCCGATTTAAAAGGTCGCTATTTCGGATCTTTGATTTGTGATTTAACTAAGGTATTTGACGTTTTGTCTAATTTCCTTCCAGACATAAATGCACTTTGATCCGGGCTTGAGCCAGGTACCGAAATGTATTAACAAGCCATTCTGCGTTTATCCCTGTCCAGACAGAAAAAAAGAGTACTATAGCAAAATATTACCCTCACATTTTTAACAACATTACTCTACCTTGTCCATCCCAACGAAACAGCACTGAGAAAAATATCTACAACCACATAGAAAATCACAATCACAAGCAGCCGCCAGAAATAGACCTCTCTTAACGTACACTATCCAGGAGCCTTCGAGCACACCACACCTGACTGGACAACACGAGCTCACCACTCTGCCCATATCACCAACTATGTTTATAGTACCTAACACTTCATCTTATCCGGTCCGAATTTATCTCAGCAAAGTAAGCCTCCTTTTTGACCCTTGGAGGCACCTGTTTAAATTGGCTAAGTATCTGTGCTTCATTGATATCCTTCAGAAAGAGGACGATGTAGGTAAAAAGTAGCAAAATTAACAAAATAACATTCTTGCATCAACATTTCTCTATCATCATAATCATCAGTTCAGCCATAGAGCTGCAGAACACATGAATGTAATGTAATTTGACATACTTGTAGATATATAATGTAATCAATAAGTTTTTCAATGACTAAACAGCTAAGAATTTGTTCTAAGGAAACTCAAAAGTTCTACTATATGTTCAACATAAAAACTTTCAGAACAGTGAAGATGATAGACAGAACAGCGACGAAATAATTAACCAGTCACCATAAGTTTCATCGTATCAATGTGATACGGTTGCTCCAGGAATATTAAATAAAGAAGCATAAGTAAATGCTAGGCATTAAAACATGTGTTTCTGTATTCAACAAAATCTAAATGTATGTAATTGTTGAATACAATTAAGGGTGTACCGAAGCCAAGGGCAATTTTTGCCGAAGCTTTGGCGTCGGCAAATAATTTTGAATTTATCCCTATATACTGCTACTAGATTTTAATTTTGTCTTTAGGTTTCTTGTTCTTGAATCTTACTAAAAAAAATGATTTTTCACATTATATCTGTTGCATTGATAATTTGATATGTTCTATTAAGAGTGTAGAAACATACAAAATAGTAAAATAAAAATAAAAAGTAAAATATATTTGCAATATTTAAACAGCAAAATTATAATTGGAGATGATGAAGTACATAATTAAAAAAATACACTGAAACATAGTGTTTAGTACAGAAAATATCTGTAGAAACATTTTAAGTAAATGGTATCAGTAAAATGTTATGCTGATGTGTTTTTCAGCTGTGACAAAGTTTGGCTTCTATTATTATATTATAGTAGTAGTTTTTTTTATTTTACTATTTGTTTCAAATATTTTTTAGTAAATTTATATATTTATTTAAAATAATATGTTTTTCACTGGTTAAACAAGGTTGAGTGTATTTTTGAAAAAAAACTATTTTACATATTTTTTTATTCTACGGGAGGGATTTTTTGTAAAATCAATATTTATCGAAACAATAGGTTTCAAATTTCTGGTTTGCATGTTTTAGACAAAAAAAATTCAATTTTAATTTTACAGCATTTTTATTGAGCACGAATTATTTAATATGTAAGTTTTAACAAGGTTGTCTATTTTTTTGAAAATAAACATTAATTGAAATAATAGATTTTCAAATTTATGGCTAGAAACCCCTCGGTATATTTTTCCGGAAAATTCGATTTTTTTATTTTTTATTTAACTTATTTTTTTTGGAACATGCTATATAATAATTCTAAACAAAAAGTCCCTCCGACTTTTTGTTGTAAAGACAGGACTTAATTAGCATACTCTGGGCAAAATATATTTAAGTTTTATTTTAAACATTTTGTTTATATACATTTTTTTTATAACTGTTTTTCAGATTTATATATAAAACCATTAATGTTCAATAAAAAAAAATATGTAAAACAAAAATTAGAAAAAAAATATTTTTTTGTCAAACATTTTTCAAGTGCAAAATATCCTGCGCATCCACCTCCAATCCAACAATCAGTAGTAGGTTATAGAAGCTGGACTTTGGCAAAGCTTAAAAAATATTAGATCTTGATTTTGGTGAAATTAATCTTATTAATAAACACTGTATATTTAAAGATCTAAATTGTTGATTACCACTCATTTCATTACTAAACACCACATAAATGTAAAAACTTATTGTGGTATTCCTTTGCTTTATTTTGATATATAGTAAAATTTATCTAATTAAAAATGAAGTTGCTAATGTTTCTATTTTTCATTGGCTTGCATTTCTAAATGAAAAGTGTTTATATTTTATTTATGCCCTCAGAAAAGGACCTTTGCCTAAATAGTACTGATATTAAGGTCATACGCCCATCCTTACTTGCTTGGAGTCTACCTAGACATCCAAAGACTGACATAGTCTATATTAAAAGCTTCGACTTCGTCAAATCTCTAAATACCACTCTATATCAGTTATATGTTTGCCATTCAACCAACAAAATGATCTGTTTCAGAGTACTTTTAACACCATGCTATATATTATTATATTAATACTTTTCTTTCATTTGTTTCTAATAAAATTGACTCTGAACTTTCAAACAAAAATCTTGGTTAACCGTGAATTTGATGTTAATTGGCTAAGTCTAAAACTTCCTAATGTCTATTAATTAAAGAAATATAAAATTTTGGCAAAAGTACTTCAGGTATCCTAGCTTACAATAAATTGCCAGTTCTTTAATTTGTTCTGAATAAACTTCTCTAAATTTCAAATGAAAATGTCGGTTAACAATGAATTTGAACTTTCTTATAAAACAAAAAATCCTAGTACCTTTAGAGTAGAATGTTATGTTCATTTTCTTTTTAAAAAACTTCTGTAAAACTTTTTTTTCATTATTTTGAAAAATGACAAAATTTAGTTAAGAGTCCACAAATCATCCATAACACCAATCAGGTCAATTACTAAGGCTGGTTTTCCAACACAGCTTAATAAAATAAAGAGGAGTTTATTATAGAATAAATCTGGTATTGGTCATATTGTTTCTTAAATGGTATTTAGGTTTACACAATTCCTAAAAAATGCAAAATAAATTGTGGTTGTTATGTAATCCTGAAATAGTTTTATTTTCCGAAAGCTAGCATTTGAAAAAAATACTAATAAGTTTTTAAAAGACAACAAAAGTTTTACCTTAATAACTTAAGACTTGAATAAATTAAAAACTGGCCTTAACTTGCAAAGTCATGTTTTACATTTATTATTGAAAAAAAACTTAAGCATGTCTCTATTTTATTATTGATTATTGCTAACAGATTTCATAGTTACAGCTTTAAATAAATTATAGATATATTTAACACAATGTATTATTGTTTCAACATATTCCAAGGACAAATAAAACAATTTGAAACTATATTTTTATACTTATCAGAATTTTTTTGCTCGATACTGCATAAAAGCGAAAGTTCAGTGGACATTGAATGAACAGCAGCAACTAAAGTTAATGCATAGAAGCCCTCAATTAATTTAAAATAATTGGTCATCAAATTATTCATAGATGCAAAGTGAAGTTTATTAAATGATTTAGTGCAATTCTGATTAAAGATAATTAAAACATTAGTTTACATTGTTAAAGGTGGTGATATCTATGAACAATTCAACAACATATCTTGCAATGATTCTTCAGGTCTGAAGGAAATTTTTCCTATTTTGAAAAAAAAGTTTCACAAAGTCACAAATGTATAATTAAAGAAAAACTCATTTAAGGTCCGCAAAGTTTATGACATGCACAGACACCGCAATAATTGGCGGAATAGCCAAACCAAATGTATCAAAATGACTGACTTTTAATTAAATTTTTCTACACAACTTATCCTACCTATAAACTCTATTACTTTTAATTTCCAGAAGCAAAAATCTTATTTTGAAGGCGAATAAGTTTTTTTCGGAACCAATTCAATAAAGTTAAGTAAAAAATTGAACACGAGTTTCAATTTACTTTCACTAAAGTTATAGTTATCAGGAAGGCAATAAATCAAATCCACGCGATTCAATACAGGGCTGCACTTTTATATTCATTGATTTATTTTCGAATAATTTTTGTTTATTTATTTATTTATTTAACGATTTATTTATTTATTTAGCGATATTTTTATTGATGTATTTATTCTTTAAACATTTCTCAGGTTTAGAATTTCCACATTTTATGTTGAAGTGGACAGCGAATGACTAGAAAATGTAAATGATCTTGCATTTTGTTATGTTTATTTTAAAAATAACAAAATATTCATTAAAATAAATCAACTTATTTGTATTACATTCCCGAACATACTTAAATAAAATAAATTGTGCAGAATTCAGGAAACACGTACGTGTTCAAATAAGTGTGTATGTATGTGTACATCAACATACATGTATCATGAAATGATTACAGAGTAAGGTGTATAATTATTCAATTAAAACTGTACAGAATATTTATTCCTTCAAAAAATAATACTAATTAATATTAATAATCTGTAACTTGTACTTCATAACGGATCCTCACTTTCGCTCTTTTTGAATGAGTTAAATAGAAAAATAAAAACAGGTATTTCAAGTTAGTTGAAATTATGTAGGATAAAAAATGAGAATCAAGTAGTCTTAGTAATAATTTCGACTTCCAAATGAGTTGTGTGAAAGTGAAGCTTAAAATATTGGAGCATTGTTATTTTAAATATTTTTAAAATATTGAAATATTCTTACTTTAAAATGTTATTAAAACTTTTTTTTTAAATATTAGAGCATTCTTATTTTAAATATTTTTAAAATATTAAAATATTCTTATTTATAAATGTTACTAAAACCTTTTTTTTAAATAATAGAGAATTATTATTTTGATCTTTTTAAAATATTAAAATATTCTTACTTTAAAATGTTATTAAAACTTTTTAAAACATTAATTAAACATTAGAACATTTTTTTTATTTTATGTGTAATATTAAAACTCTTACTTTAAAATATTTTTAAATGTTAGAATATTTTCACTTTAAAATATTAAAACACTCTTATGTTTAAATATTTTTAAAATATCAAAACATTCATACTTTAAAATTTGATTAATTTAATATTTTAAAATATTAGAACATTATTATTTAAATATTTTAGAATATTTTCATTATAAAATATCAAATGTAAAACATTTTTCAAATATCATTAAATTATTAAATCATTCTTGTTTACTTTTTATCGAGTTAAGAAAATGCTCTATATAGGTTTTATTTTTCCGTCGTCGTCGTCGTCTGCACCTGAAAATCGATTAGTGTTAAACAACTTTATTTCAAGAGCTACAGCGAACTTCCATAAACAAAAGTTGTTTGTCTTAACTTTCCAGCCAAGTTATAAATATTTTTTTTCAAAAGTTAATATTTACGGAGGAGTTATAACCAAAAAACACTAACTTTTTAACTTGAGCAAAAGTTTAAAGTTTTTTGTTTGAAAAGTAACAAAAAATTTTATTGAAGAAAAGTTGTTTATTATGACCATCCAATCATAATTGCTAGGATTAATTTTTTTAAAACCAACCTTGAAAAAGTTAGTCAAAAAAATTGAATAAAAGTTGAAAGTTTTTTATTGAAGAGTTACAGAAAATTTTATTGAACAAAAGTTGTTTATAATGACCATCTGATCAACATTACCAGGAATCATTTTTTTCATAAAATAAATATTTATTGAATTATAGCCACGCGAGATTGCAAGTCCTCTATGGCTAGTTATTAAATATTATAACATTCTTACTTTAAATATTCAAAAACTGATTTTAAAATATTGTTGAAACATTTGATTTAAACATTGTTGAAAGGTTAGAATGTTATTTTAGAATATTAAAACATTGCTAATTTTAAATACTTTTTTTGAAATATTAAAACATTCTTATTTTAGAATGTTATTAAAATGTTTTTTTAAACAATATTAAAAAAGAAAAACATTCTTATTTTTTATATTAGAACATTCTTACTTTAAAATATTAAAATATTCTTATTTTAAAATAGTATTAAATAATATTTTTAAAAAAGAATATTACAAAACAATCAAAATATTATTGAAATATTTGACAAATCTCCTTTAAAATGTTATCAAAATATTAAAATATTCTTATTTTAAAATAGTATTAAAATCTATTAAAGAAATATTGAAGTATTATTAAAGTATTATAAAACTATTATTAAAAACATTAAAACATTATTATTTTATTTGTTAACTTTAATAAAACAAATTTAAAAATATTTCAAAAATTGACATTGGAGTTTAAAGAATTGTGGTTAATGATGTTGTGCAATACTCTTTAGATGAACTTTAAATTATTTTTTGAAGTTGTACAAAAAATTAAAATTAAATTATTCGGTTACATTTACTAATTTTTATCGTTTATCTAAATTATAAACATGAAATATTGTTCTATACGATACGATCAAATTGTAGACCATATACGATTTGAAAGTTTGAAAGCTTATTGAATAGCCTTCAATTTTTTTTATATAATAAGATCGCTAGATATGAAGTCTTTAAAATAAGAACATGTTCACTCATTTTAAAGTTATTTAATGTAAACAAAGGTAAATATGGAATTCATGTTCATCTCAGGTTGCATATTTTTTTATAATTACTATTTTTAAATCAAATGATAATGGAAAACCATTTATTTAACCACGGACAAGCAACGCTATGCTATGGGATGTCATAGGCGATTGGTACAAAATTTAACAAGTTCAGTAATCAAAGTTTGTTCATACATCAAATTCTGCTTACCGGCATTGTACCAAGTACCCTTTGTTGATCATGTTAAGTATTACTCCATCATGGAGTATAAGTAATCAATAGATATTAAAGAAAATGGCTTAGCCAAATGTTATGGATTACAAGTAGGTAATCCTCAAGTATTAGAGAAGATGGTTTAGCCATTATGGATTACAAGTAATCCTTAAATATTAGAAAATATGATTTAGCCATTGTGAATTACAAGTAATCCTCAAGTAATAGAGAAGATGATTTAGCCATTATGGATTACAAGTAATTCTTAAGTAATAGAGAAGATGATTTAGCTATTATGGATTACAAGTAATCCTCAAGTAATAGAGAAGATGATTTAGCTATTATGGACTACAAGTAATCCTTAAATATTAGAGAAAATGGTTTAGCCATTATTGATTACAAGTAATCCATAAATATTAGGGAAGATGGTTTAGCCATTATTGATTAAAAGTAATCCTTAAATATTAGGGAAGATTGTTTAGCCATTATGGATTAGAAGTAATCCTCAAGTATTAGAGAAGATGGCTTGGCCATTATGGATTAGAAGTAATCCTCAAGTGTTAGAGAAGATGGTTTGGCCATTATAGATTAGAAGTAATCGTAACAAACATTGCAAGTTACGCACCACGTAGGACTGGCAAAATTGGATTTAGGTCAAAGGTATGCTGGTTAAATTTATTGGTTCAATTCAAAGATTTACTGTAAATCAATCATTGTTTGTAATTGTAATTATATTTTTATTTTAAAGATCACGCAGTTTTATGTTTTTGAACGATACTTTGGTATTTATTTGTGAAACATTAACAATTCCACTTGATATTTTCTAAAGTAACAATAAATGTATTTACGGTTTATCGTCCAGAAGTATGTTCCTTTCAACGCTTAGGTTTATACGAATGATGAGCATATGTTGCAAAGTAATTTTTAAAACCATAAAGTGTTACCTAGAAGACCTAGAAGTATACAAAATGAAAACTTATTTATTTGAAAAACAAATGAAGTTTGTTAATAGAAGTTTTCTTAGATAATGGTTTTTGAAACAAAATTGAAATGAAAAAGTGGAACTAATAGAACAAGAGAGAACATCTTACAGAAAGTTTTTAACTGATCTAATCTTTAAATTGTAGAGAATGAAAAATGTTAAAAATATAAAAAGTTATCCAATCAAAAAATAGCAACCGACATATTTACACACAACAACAAAAACTTATGAGAAAGTCATAGTCTTTTAAAAACATAAATCATCTTCATAGTTCAGTTTAAAAACGTTTAAAAAAAAAACTTGGAAGCTACAAATTGTAGAAATTGCAGCAAAAAAAATCTTAATATCTAAGAACTTTATATTATGTAATATACAGATTTTTTATCTAACTTACTAAGTTGAAATTTCATCAAGTTGATAATTTGTTGAACTTATAGCCAATGGTAGAAATGCTCTAAATAGAATAATTTAATTACTTTTATATAAAATTAAATTCATGTATGGAAAATAAACAATGTTTTAGATATTCATGAAACAAAATTTGTTAATTTGAAAGTATTTTCATCGCCCAAGAAACAAAAGTCTTATTTCGCTAAAAAAAAGTATACAAATTTAACATTTTAAACTATTTGATCACTTTTATACTTAGAACAAAAATATGCGAATTATTCTTAAATATATTTAATGCTTGTATACTTGAATAATTTTGTACTAAAGGAAGACTTATTTGTTGGATGATACTCCGGAGTATTAAAAATTGAATAAAAAGTAAAAACTAATTTTAATGTTTGGTAAAATATGTTTTTTTCAGATTGTCATTTGTGTGTAAATAGTTAATCACATCGAAACAAAAAATGAATGATGCAATTTTGATAATTGCCAAACTAGTAGTTTTTAACTGTTTTTTTCGGAGAAAACTACGGTACAAAACAGCCCTTATGATTTTTCAAACTCTTACCAATAAGAACGTATTTGTTTTTTACAATGCATTATACATTACGCAAAAGCCAATAACGTATAATACCCATTACAGAAATATTGTTGAGTGCAAAAGTATACTTAAAATGTTAACATCAGTG
>JARUHE010329203.1:0-10992 GCA_031471125.1 Archaeomysis grebnitzkii | reverse complement strand
TATACTGTATAATATATAATAATATATGTTTTTAATAATTTATAACGTAAATCATGCACGTAAATTACGTAAATAACGTAAATTAGCATACCTGCTAATGAAATCTATATTTGCTGCTTCTTTCTAGAGAACTCCTCCTTTAACTACACTAATGAAGGCATGTCCATAAGTGCAATACAACTGTATAATTGGATAAGATATTGTCAATTCATGTATATTTAAGATAAGATAAGATAAGATAAGATATTGTTAGTTCATGTTTATGTAAGACTGGTTTATGTACAGGAGACAACACCAACACACTGAAAATACTTGACTAACTCGTATGTCTAAGTTAGTCAAAATTGACAGTGCACACCTTTTTGTTAACAAAAGCTAGTCAGTTTGATGATATCATCTTACACTATCTCATACATAAAAAGTTGACCTATTCGGTATTTAATAACGATGTTTCATTAATAATTTTTTTATGCAGATGATTTTAAGTTTCTTCAACACTTTCCTTAAACTGAAGGACCTGGTTACATCGCCTCAGTTTTTGGTAGGAAAAACGACGATCAACCATTGCAGTTAAACCCAATTTCATGAATTCAATCCGTCTGATTTGATGCAAACATTTTTTTAATTCTCGAACAACTACAGTGAAAAAATATTATATTAATTTATAAGTTTTATTACTAATATATTATTATAAATATTATATTATTAATTAGACCATACCCATCATCTTTATGGTAATTATAGTTCAATTTAATTTATATATTATGTTTATATATTCTTCACAACTTATTGTGGAAATTAAATATAAAAATGTCACAACATACAATCAGACGATTTGGATTCTTTTTCAGTTTAATTTTTGTTTCAGTTTCCAACCTATTTATTTTAAATTTTAAATTTTAAATTTTAAATTTTAAATTTATTTTAAATACAATTTATAAACTGTGTGGAAATTCAAAATTGTATATATGATCAATTAATTGCATGATCTTCACCCAATAGTACAGTTCAAGAATGAGGCCACATGTTCAATCTATGATATTTCACTTTTCGAGGTGGGCACATTTTGTAAGATCCTGCAATCTATTGCAAGATCCTGCAAGTTCTTGTAAGATCTAACTAATGACATTGCACTGATTTCATGTGTTCAACAGCGGCTAAGCCTTAAAAGGTTGAGTTTGTCATTATGAAATACAGAATCTTTACTTCAAAATAACTTAGCCTAAGAAACCTAAAAATCATGTATACTTAAATAATGTACATTCATTAAAAAAATTGAGCAATATATCTGTAACGGTAACTGTCCATGCAAACGCGTTGAATTCTTGAACTATGCCATGTTAACTAACTGAAAAAACAATTGTTTCCATTTTTCTTATACGATTTAGGCCACCTTGGGAAGTTGGTCAACTGTGCTGAAAGTTCATGTTCATCCGTCCATACATTTCTGGCATTTGTGTAGGAATCTCCCGAGTGAAATGAATATTTTATAGTTGCAGTGTGACTCTATAATCTCCTAAATGTATATTTTTAAATTATGAAAGGCTATAAATTATTCTTAATTTTACTCTGGTACCTCCTACATATATGTATGTACATTAAATTAAACTCATTTTAGACAGAGTGAACAAATAAAAAGACTAATTCAAACATGTTTTTCGTTTTTCATGGTTTAGCTGATTCTCAAATACTTCGATATGTTTTTAAAGCTGAAAGACCTGACAAGTTCTACAACATTCCAGGTTTGGAGTTGCTTAATATTTTAAGATTAGATTTTAAGATCTTAATATTTTAAGATTGAATTTTAAGATCTTAATATTTTAAGATTGTATTTGAAACTTAATTCAAAAAGTATACAATTGATGGCAACATAAATTGGCCAATTTCGTTGCTTCCTCACAAACTAAAACAATAAAGTTTTCCTAAGAATCAGTTCTTATACAATATTAGCTCAGCTTCCCTCCCAACGTCTGATAGGACTACGTCCTGTCAGTCTACGATTCTCTTCATAATATCCAATAAATGTAATTTCTTTAAATCTCCCCCAACTCCTTTCGTCTACCCTGCAGCGTCTGCTTCCTCCAGCTCCTTTCGTCTACCCTGCAGCGTCAGTCTAACACTCTCCACTGGAACCTTCTCCCGAGTTAAGAGTTGAATATTTCATAAAAATTGAGTTGTAAGAAGCTTCTCAAAAATAAGTTTGTGAGGATGCAATAAAAATGGTTAATAATTGGATCGCGAATAGCACAAGTGAGGTAACCTCTATGTTCTTTGAATGTGGGTTACCTCGGTTGTGCTATTGTAAATCCAGTATATGTCACTCTGTTTAATGACAATACTTTGTTGGACTTTATTGAGATTTGACATTTTTTTGCTATAACTTGCACGTCAACGAACAAGTCATCCACGCTATTGTGTAAACGTCTCTTGGCCACAAAACAACTAAAAAACGTCAATCAATGCTAATTATGATTAATTTATTGAACCAATCATAAAGAATGACAGTGATGACATCACGGTGACGTGATTTCTTGGAATATTCGAAGCAGCCATGTGACTCTGACGTCACCACTATCAGTTCGTTGTGATTGACTTAAGAAATTTATCATAATTAGCATTGATTGACGTTTCTTGTTTGTTCAGTGTCTTGGCTAGATATAGTTCTCGGTGATGAAACAAATACTATGATGTAGTAATTAGTTGTATAAATAGAGTTCACTTATACCAAGAATTGCTTCTGCATATTTTTATTCTGAGATATTTCCAGATACTTTTCTCTGTTCTCTAAGTATATGTACTTGATAAGCAGAGATTTTCTTTTAAAATATTTAAGAATAAAAACATTTCACTGTAATTCTTCGTATAAGGAAACATTTTTTATGGTTTTAGTCACCTGAGTATATTCACTGTGGCTCTATTTTGCAAAATGATATTTGTAATTTGTTTTAATGTTATCTGCTTTGTAGTTTTTGCTTTGCTTATTTGGTGAATGGTAGTTGAAATTTATTTTTTTATATATAAGATTTAAAAACGTTAAATAGTGTTTATTGTATTGCTTTCCGATGTAGATATGGCTGGCTGTAGTTAAGAAAATTGAAAAGTTTCTAAAAATATAAGTTTATTATACTTATTTCATTTTTCCAAAAATCAAAGTTTTCTCAATTCTAAGTTTAACCATAAACAGTTGTATCTTGTGTCTAGACATTAACGCTTGTAAAATTGGCCTACACAAAGAAAAAGTAATATCATGTTCACAAAAAACTATTTTATTGTTTAAATATAATTTGGTTATGTTTTCAAATAGTTACAAACCTATCCAAACGCCACAAGATAAATTGTCCAAAGATGTTCATAAGAAACTGAAAATAATTTATGAAGATAGCCTCAATCGTTATTCTCGACCAAACACCCTTGAAGGACACTACTTCAGAAGCAATCGAATTAACGATCTTCTGATATAAAAAAATAATCCAACTTCCTTACGAACTCTTAGTCAGCCATTGAAACAATTACATAAATATGTTACTTACTTCACATCTCATTTGACAAGTCATTTAATCTAAGAGAAAAAAGAGAACAGAAAAAGTTAAGCAATTGTCTGAGCAGCTAGTCAATGAATCTACCTGGCGATGTTACTATTCAGATACCATATCAACATTCAAACTTACCAATCCATAAAGATATACGATGGAAGAATTTGAAAGTTTGAAAACGGTCTCCGCACAGCAAAACAAGACATTATTAAACAATGGCCACCGACTTCAATTACCAATCAAAACAATATCCACCAAATTCAAGATATCCACCAGGCTCTTAGTAGGACGCTAGATTTACCCACACCCACACCCTCGTGTTGCAATGTTTCTCTTCCTAAGATGAAGCCTGGTGTTGTGCAAATAATACAGGACTCGGGACTGAATATGGGAAACAAATAACAATCTAGTTAATTTATCGGTTTGCGACATCTACAGCTTAGCATTTTTTCTTGGAAGCGGGAATTATAGAGCTATAATATGTCTTTTATTCTGATGTGGTAAGATATGATAACATTGTAAACAAATGGCACAGTTACTAGTTATGGCAAAAGCCACAGCCATTCGACAGTCTATTCAAAATTCTAAATGTGTTTTGTATCATTTTTGTTTTTTACTGCTGTTACGTTTTGTAATATTAGTTGGCTTCCCAGTTTTTAAACTACGCTTTAATCGAGAATCGTACGTACAACAATTAAAGATAATATACTTGACTAATTTTAACATTTATCTATAGCAGTTCTTCTTATCTGTAGAAACAATGTTGAATTTAATTTACATACATACACATGAATGTTAATTTTTCTTTATTCAATACACTGAACTGAATCAATTAATCAAAAGGTCATTATTTCATTTGAATGGAAATATGGGTACATAAACATGCCCAAATGTTATTTCTTGAAGATAGCAATTATTAAGTCAGGTGGGTTCTTTGGGTTGTTTTTGCGGTCGTTTTCCTTTTCCTTTCAAGTGACAAAATTTTAACATATTACAAAAAAAGCTTCTAGCGTATTTATATAATCGTATACAATTCGTATACTATTAGTACGACATTGTTTGTATTGCTGGAATAATTTAAAAAAAAGATTTGAGTTAAATGTATTAAAGTGGTTACTGTGGTCGAAAATTTAATACTTTGTTCTCTTTTTGTTACAACAATTAGTTAGATACGGTCGCTTGGGTAGCTGTTCCCATCCCTCCAATCCCTCCCTATTCACTACCCGCAAGCCAAAAGCTAACCCCTTCTATACCAAGGCATAAGAAAGATGTCGAGTGTGGAAACTAATAGTGGTGGGTGGAGACGAGGAAAGTGGAAATGTAGGTGCGATTTCAACCGCACTTTCTTGGCTAAAGAATCAATTTCGTATCGCATAAAACCAGAATTCGGTCCGAATTCCGCCATTTTGAATTATAATGAAAAACATCTAATATATTTTGCAAATAATTACGATTTTTATTGTTTTAAAATTGTAAATTCAAAACATTTTTGTTTATAAAACCAAAATGAAAGTTATTATTTTTAATTTACAGCTTTTAAACAAAACAATTATTATATACAAAATATATACTGGATATTTTTCATTATAACCGAAAATGACGAACTTCGGACCAGATTCTGATTTTATACAATGCTAGACTAATTTGATGCCCTAAAAAGTGAGGTCAACATCGCACCTTATCATTCATGCGACCTTAGACCAGTTTTCCCTTGAATATAAAATCCAAAATGTATTACGTAGTTTTTGTTTGATTTTTTAATTGATTATTTTATTGAAATATATTAAAACTATAAAAACCTTTGTGGATTATTCATAGCAATTAAATATAAATTGCATATCAAATATTTCCTTCTCTATAGTTTCAATTATATATTCCACATTTTGAATTATATATTATTTTTCACACCTATTTGTTTAAAAAAAGAAGTTTCTAAATACAAAAGTATTGGTAAAAGTTAGTTTACATATTTTTCTATTCAATAAACTTTACCAAACAGACCATCTGTATAAAATATATGAAAGAAATAAAAAAAATATTTTTGTTTATTAATGTCTACTTTTGAACATTCTAGGAGCTTGACATCAATAGAGATGGAACAGTGACTCCTAAGGAGTTCAAAGAAAAAATGGAACAGCAAAAGAATTATACTGTGTAAGTGTTGCTGAACTTCTCATTTCTTTTTAATTTATAAAAATATAAATATATCAATCATCAAAACTGGTTTATTTATTAAATAAAAATAAAGTTATTATTCACTAAAGAAAAAATTATGATTAAAATATAGAAAATAAAACAATCTAACACGTCTAAAAACATTGAAGTATTTTAAGAATTATAACATCAGTGAATTCATGTTTTTCTAAATCTTAAATAGGAAATTAATTTTCTTTGTGAACGATTTTACTGGAACAAAAAAGTATGTTTTCAAACACAAAATATGTTTGAAATATGTTTGAAATATTTTAAATATTTCAAACACAAAATATGTTTGAAATATCTTCAAAATTTTAAATCATTAAAAGGAATTTACTCAACTCTGTGATATCACAAAGTGTAACTGCTGACAGATACTGTATGTAGAAGGAGATGGTTGTTAAGTAATCAGCAATATTCTAATTCAGTAGTGATCAACTATTTGGAGAGGAAATTATGTAACCCTGTCTAGCGCAGCTGCTGATTCTTACCAGTGTTCTACAACTAGGATTGGTAGCCATAATATAACAACATTTGTGGAAAGTTAGTAGGAGGTTGTGATTAAATAACGCCTGGTACAGTACCAGGTTGGATTCACTTATATCAGACCTTTAGTGCGATCTTCACATAATCAACCAGCTGGTATAATATTCGTAGAGCCAACCAGATAATCAGAGTCCAAATTTCGTAACCAACCTATCAATTTGAGAGTTTCAGTCCAATTCGAAACCAGCCAATCAGAGGCTCATCTCATTTTCTCAGTAACCAATCAGAACTTTAGTCTAGCTTTCAATCCTCCAATGACAGCTGCAGTCAACAATGCAAATGTCCAATCAAAACACTCTAAATGAATGGCCTTTCTTTTAGGGAGGAGATCAACTACTTGCTGATGTGTTGCGACACTAACATGGACGGGAAGATCGACTACGTGGAGTTCACGGAGACATTCCACAATCCCGCCAAGGAGATCGGTTTCAACCTGGCCGTGCTGCTCACTAACCTCTCCGAACACATGCCCACCGACCCACGCCTGGCAAGGTTCTTGGAGGTGAGATGCTTGGTGATGTCTTTTTATTATTAACATTATCCATTACCGTTGAAAATAAACCTTACAAAGAGCTACTTCATCTGACGACATGTTCTTGAAGGTGAGTCGTTTCACAATATAAACGACTCTGAGGTCATTCAAAACGCCTCTTAGATATTACTATGGGGTTCTTCTAAAACACCCCCATCACCATTTTAATTCTCAATCAAGTTTCTTTTGATTTAAATCACATTGACGCAATATTTTACAACCGTTATTGAATCAACTTTTCTTGATTCAATAAAAATCCTATAACATCGTATCAACGTGATTTAAATCAAGAAAAGTTTGGTCGAGAGCACATCTTTAGTACCGTCATTATAAAACCTCTTATTAAAAGCCTCACCAAACCATTTCTTTGCAGACTGCGAGTTCTGTGCTGAACTACTTCGAGCCCTTCCTGGGTCGCATTGAGATCATGGGCAGCTCGAAGCGCATTGAGAGAGTTTACTTCGAGATCAACGAAGACAACATCGAGCAGTGGGAGAAGCCCCAAATCAAGGACTCCAAGAGGGCATTCTTCTACCAGGTTAGAGGGGGTTAATTTAATTATTATTTGTTCTACCCGTTGGTTGGGCTTATTCTTTAGTATTTATGTTTACAGTGCAATGCTATCTTGTTAATCTTTTTGAATTCGTTCCTAGAAGTGGTTCAATTAAACAATTTTTGTAAATGCCATATGTCCAATGTTAAATGCGACTGTAGCGCCAAGTATACTTGCTGATAGAGCGTTTGAGTAATGGATCTTTTTGTTTTTATATTTCCTAACTCTATTGCTTGAGGTGATGATTTGGTCGAGTAATATGTCGTTTGACTAACGGGATTATCGCTGTATGTAATGTGTTTATCATTTATTGTTTATTATTCATCATTTACTTAGTATTCAGTATTTATTTTCCACCATTTACTTTTTACCATTGATTAATTATTTATAATTTGGTCAGGTGGTGACTGAGGGCGACAAGGAGAAGTTGGAAGCATTCGTAAACTTTTGCGAGGACGCCATCTTTGAAATGCAACACGCAGCCGCTCTCGTCGAGAGTGAGGACGAGTCCAGCATCAAAAAGTCCAACGCTGACGGGCTTAAATACCTGGACGGCGAGGAGGAAAAGTGAGTTGCCTTGGTCAGGGTTGCCTTGGTAGTCGGGTACCCGCTAATTGTTGGTACTTTGTACTCTCTTTTGTATTTGGGTACCTGCAAATCATTGGTACTTTGTACTTTCTTTGGCATTTGGGTACGAGGTGACTTTGCATTCAAATACTTCGGGTGATCTAAGAAGACAAGTAAGTCTTATTTTTGGTACTCGTGTAACTTTGCCTACAGAACTACAAAATGAAGGAAATTTAGCAGAGTTGCATTTGCTGGTAGGAATTAGGACAGAACAATGATAAGTTTTGTAGAACATAAATTTGGATGTGAGGATGGGCTGTTTGATGAATGTATTTGTATACATTGAGATTCCTGTTGAGGTGAGACATATTTTGGTGATCTTATCGTCTACATATAATACTGCTGCTAACTAGTAGAATGGTACATGTGACAACTTAGCATTTGATGATAACATGTATAGTGATATAGGTCATGATAATATGTATGATGGTATAGGCGATGATTATTTGATGATGGTGATTATTAGACGACAAAGGCTTAGCTAGTAATCATTTGATGATGATGATGAAGATAAAATGATAATTTCAGGACGGGCATGGACCTGATTAAATCGAAGATCGGCGAGACCAAGGACCAGGTCATGGAGGGTGTGTCCTTGCTGGCGCCGGGCAACATCAAGAAGAAGCTGAAGGAGATCAAACAGATGGCTCCTGTCGAACTGGCCATCGGCTTTGCAAAGCTCATCGTCCTGATCTTCACCTACAGTGGCTTTGGCGTCTTCTATGTCGTCAAGCGGCTTTGGGGAGCCCTTATGGGACTCATGCAGGGACCACCTCCTGAGAAGGTAGATTATGATACATTATATAGACAGTATAAGCTAGCTATATGAACTATTATTAATTTACTATGCTAGGCAACTTGCTAATTTAACAATATAACGTACTGTAAAATAATTATGGATCGAGCAGCACTGGCGCCTTAGCCAATGGTAATTAAAGCGTTCTCGCACCAATAAAAAAGTGTTCACGAACACTCGAGGAGTTGTTCAAGAACGCGCCATTGCAAAGGTCGCTCAATTGAAACCACTAACAGGTTGAAGAAAAAGAGGAAGAGAAGTATATTAATGTTTTTTTTGTGTATTATTATTATTATTATTATTGTTATTATTATTATTATTATTATTATTATTATTGTTATTGTTATTATTATTATTATTATTATTATTATTATTATTCTTGGTAGAAGTTCATCTTCATAACATTCCATAGAAATAGGCAAGGACGGGAGAAATGGGCTTCCCATTGGTAACCCAAGTTTATGAGTAAAAACTTTCCATTAAAATAGAAATGACATTCTGATATACATTATCGTATAAGATCTATAAATTCTTTCGTTTAGGCCTAGGTCAGGTAATCTGGTACTTATGTGATCGAGACATTCATCCAATGGCACATTAGTATATAACGAATAACGAAAATACTTAATTAGCTTTGATGTTGATAAATAAGGTTTTTTCTAGCCTTGCAACCTTTAAGACCAGCCTCCAACAACCTTGTTCTTACTGTATCTGTTATTTCTTTATCTGAAGCCTCCCGGAGTTCTGCAGCCACATCAGAAGACGTTTTTATCCTGTCCCTCAGAGATGCATTCTTCATCCAGCGGTCTTCCCTGGGTGTTGTACAATATTTGCGGCCTTGTCCTAGACGATTATTTAAAGAGAAGGTCTCTCTGTATCTTTTAATGGTGGTTTAGACCCCATTTCTTGAGTACTTAATTTTTTCAACAATCTTCACCTGGCTTAACCCTTCTTTGAAAAGTGCAACGATCTGGGCCCTTTTTACAGGTGTTATCGGCTTCTTTGGGGACATGTTAATGCCAGGAAGTTAATTAGTATAGAAAGAACAACGTTTTATAACCTGAAATAAGAAAATCATGGATCAACCTATACAGACGATACGTACCATTTTACCCACAACCCAGGATAATGTATCAAAAATCCTTTCAAGTTGGTAAAATGCATTATTAATTGATAATATCTGCATAATAATGATAACTCACTAGTTGAGTTGATTGATTTGGTCAATATAAAACTAGTTGTATTCAAAGGGTGTGTGACTATGCAATTTCAAAGTCACGCACCCTTTGAATATAAAACTAGTTGCATTAAACCGTGCTTGTATTGGTACCTGATGTCAACTTTTGAAGTTCAATAATGCATTGAAGGAGATTGAAGGAGATTGAAGGAGAGACGAGCCTTGGTTCATTTATGTATTACATTCTCAATATAATAAATTTAGAAACCGTAATTACTTAAAATTTGATGAGGTGATATCCAATGAAATATTAGAATATTGCAAAATATTTAAAGATCCAATGAAATATTAGAATATTGCAAAATGTTTACAAATGCAATAAAATATTGGAATATTGAAAAAATTTTAAAGTGGAATTAAATAAAGATTTAAACATTTAAAACATTAAATTCCATAAAAATAAAGTTATAATAAATTGAATTGAAAAGTTAGACCAATTTCATATTTTAAAGTTTACTTAATTAATAAAATTGTCAGTTTGACTATCTTACACATAAGAAGTTAGTCAATTTGACTATCTTAGACATAAGAAGTTAGTCAAATTGACTATCTTAGACATAATAAGTTAGTCAATTTGACTATCTTACACATAAGACGTTAGTCAATTTGACTATCTTAGACATTATAGGTTAGTCAATTTGACTATCTTAGACATAAGAAGTTAGTCAATTCGACTATCTTAGACATAAGAAGTTAGTCAATTTGACTATCTTAGACATAAGAAGTTAGTCAATTTGACTATCTTAGACATAAGAAGTTAGTCAACTTGACTATCTTAGACATAAGAAGTTAGTCAACTTGACTATCTTAGACATAAGAAGTTAGTAAATTTTGACTATCTTAGACATAAGAAGTTAGTCAATTTGACTATCTTAGACATAATAGGTTAGTCAATTTGACTATCTTAGACATAAGAAGTTAGTCAACTTGACTATCTTAGACATAAGAAGTTAGTAAATTTTGACTATCTTA
>JARUHE010329192.1:0-10992 GCA_031471125.1 Archaeomysis grebnitzkii | reverse complement strand
GTATTACATAGACTAACAAATATTTGTATCTCCACAGGGACCTATCGGACTAGATGGACCTAAAGGCGAACCGGTAAGTTGTTTTTTTCTAAACTATGAACAAGTTTTGAGGAATTCAAAAATTCAGATTTTTGAAACGAAATTGAGGGAAAATTCAAATCTGGTGAAATCTCACAAGATCTTATTATGCCATGTGACCTCGTCTTTTATTTTATTAATAACAATTTTCTAGTTTATATAACTAAAATAATTATATACTTCGAGTAACTAAAATAATTATATACTCCGAGTAACTAAAATAATTATATAACTGAACTGTGATACGTCTTACACGTAGATTTGTGCAATCTTTTACAATGTTAAGTCAATCAAAGCCATTTTTTCGTTCTTAATATTTTTTTAATTTATTTTATGTTTTCAGGGCGAGCAAGGACTCAAAGGTGACAAAGGTGACCCTGGAACAAGCTACGACTTCTTTAACAAAGCCAAGGTAATATATATGAAGTTTTTTTTCACATATTTGGTACGCAGAAGATTCTAGATTTTTTACGATTCGAAATTCACTTTATTTATCTCTTGTATAACAATTTTTTTTTTCAGGAACTGTTGTGGAAATACTGATGACAAACTTTAATTTTATTTCATTGTTTTTGTTTAGATATATTTTCATGATATTTATTTCAGAAAAATATAAATGTTTTTATAACAAAATCATGAATGTTACCTTCCAAAATAATTTTAAATCATCTTATGTGTATCATCATCATCCTTTATAACTTTCATGTTACATAATCTTTACTACTACATGGTCGTACGACACTTCCACTACACTAGCATATCTTTGTTTATCCTGTCCTCAGTTAATCTTGTATCCGATTGATTTATCCAAGAGTACTATTTTGTGTTATAATTAATATAATATCTGCAGTTTTCTCCATTACGGATATTCCAGCCTTGTGAATAAACGTAATTTTAGTATTGACTCGAAAAATATTTGTTTCGTTTTCACCTCATTCTATGTATGATGTTAAAGACAACTGTTACCTTAACTGTGTATGTCAATATACTAAAAACACTTGGCTAGCTTTACGTCTAAGGTAGTCAACATTGACATTATCAATTTGATTAACCTCTGTTAACGGTGCACACTTTTTGTTGATTCAATCAAAACCGTATCATATTGTACCAATGTGTTCTCTGTTAACAAAGGTTAGTCAATTTGATGATGCCAATTTTGACTATCTTGGGTATAAAAGTTAGTCAAATGTTTTTAGGTAGATACATTTAAAAATAAAAACATTGCATTACGGTTTTATAGATTTTTATGTAGGAAGTTCTTGATTACTTCCTTATTTCAGACGTTCAGAATTCGCTATTCAAGCTACTTGAACAATAAAACCTTTTAAGTATATCATAATTCGTCTGACTTAACCATTAAATAATGTACGCTTTCTTTTCTTTTTTATGCCCGCAAAGTTATTCACAATTATTCTCATATTTGTGATTGCAGTAAAAAATTTTGATGCCAATATGCAGGCATAAATGTGAATAATTTTCCAACAGCTTCCCTCAGCCTGGCTATGAACCGCTGAAGGTGGCTTTTGTGAACATTCCTTCGCGGTTTGCCTACAAAATAACAACTTATTTATTCATTTAAATTATTTTTATAATTTGTTATCTAATATATATTTTTTTTATTTTCTTAAACTTGTTATTCAATTATTAGTATTGTTATTATTTTTATAATTAATTATAAAATTTTTGTTATTATTTTTATAATTTATTATCTAACTTTTTTTTCCTTTTTTTTACAATTTTATTGTTCAATGGTTTTACTATTATTTTTGTTTTTATAATTAATTATATAATTTTTCCTATTATTAATTTTATAATTAATTATCTAATTTTTTCTTTTTTAACTTGTTATTCAATTATTAGTGTTGTTATTATTTTTCTAGTTAATTATTTATTCATTTAAATTATTTTTATAATTTGTTATCTAACTTTTTTTTATTTTTTTTTACAATTTTATTGTTCAATTTATTATTATTTTTACTATTATTATTAATACTATTATTATTATTTTTATAATTAAATATACAATTTTCACTATTATTATTTTTATAATTAATAATTTTTATTGTTATTATTATTTTGGTAATTCATTATATAATTTTTATTATTATAATTCTTTATATAATGTTTTTCATTATTATTATTGTTATTATAATTCATTATAAAATTTTCATTATTATTATTATTTTCACAATTAATTATTTAATTATTATTTTTATTTATTATTATTATTATCATAATTTCATATTTGTTTGTTATAATTTATTTTGCAATTATATAATTATTTTTATTATTTATTATTATATAATTAGTTTTATTATTTTATTTATTTTTATAATTTATAATTTATTTTCAAATATCTTCCAAGGAAATATTGAACAAATTAATCTCGAAAGACTTCATTTCTACAAACTTAATCAAAACAACGCAACTTTTCACTCCTCAGGGAATCGAAACGTCTAATTATTTGGATCCACAATAGCACAAGTGAGGCAACCCATATTCAAATTACGTAGAGCCTACCTCACTTGTCCTATTGTCTTGTTAATTGGATCGACAATAGCACAAATGAGGCAACCCATATTCAAATTACGTAAGGCTTACCTTACTTGTGCTATTGTCGATATATTTGGGTTAAGCCTTTGATGCGCGAGGGGCGATTTTGTCCTATACTATAAGGGTGATTTTCAATAATATTTTAATATTTATGGGAATATTTTTTATTTATTAATAAGCTAATCACTTTATTCTTAATTAGCCATTTTTTATTTTCGAACATACCAAAGGTAAAGCTCTATTAAGGTGTTACTATTCCGTCATCTCCGTCTCCGTCGTCGTCGCAGAAGTTGTATCCAACATATTCAAGTAAAACATTCAAGACTTTGCGGGCATTAATATGAAAGAAGTTTCTAAACTGCTACCCTCAGCCGTCTAGGGCTCGCTCCTCACACTACATGAACAGTGAAATGAAACCTTATCCATTTAATTTTCTAAAGACTACCAAGTGATGTTTTTGGAAAAACTTTTAATTATTGCGATATAAGAGTTTTTTGTGGACATATCCAATTTTTTTTTATCCATTGGTGACCGCGGTCCTCTGATTATTAACAATGGATAAACTACATCCATTATATTACTAGTCCTTCAAGGTTACAGCATTAATGTTTCATAAAGATTGGTTTAATGGAAACTTTAAATTATTTTAGTCATTCTTACTAAAAATGTATCCATTATAATTTTTTATATTCATTAAGGTTAAAATAATCAAAAGTTACAAGTTTGAACTATAAATAAAGATAACAAATGCCAATAAAACGTAACAACAAACTGTACAGCATACTGTGGTAAATAATACAAAAAATTATGTTTTATTTAATAATAAAAAGTATATTTTATTAATATAAAAATTATGTTTTATTTAATAATAAAGAAAATTCTTTATTCATTTATAACTTATTCTATCTTATTCTATCTCAATTATTCGTTTTTATCCCTATTCATTTATATCTTATTTTTATTTAATTATATCTTATTTTATCATTTCCATCTTATCAATTGTTATCTTAATTATTTTCTATCTTATTTTATCTTATACATTTATACCCTTTTTACTTTTTATCTTATTTTATTTTATTCTATCTTATTTTTATCTTATTCCATTTTATTTTATCTTATCCCAGTCGGAAATTATTGTTGTATCAACTGTAAAACGAGATACTTCAGGGGCATAGTCGATGTAAGCATTTTGAATACCTTGTGTGTACATTTAAGTATCGGGGAAAAAATACGACACTAAACTTATCTAACTGTTCAATAATTTATTTTGTACTTAACTCGATTCAAAAGTATGCCAATAAGCAGAAACATCGATTTTTGACAGATGACGGTATCAAAATATATCATGATAAATTCAGATGTTAATTGAGGGATATTTCGGGATCAAAAATTACTCTAAAAATCTTCATTATTAGTTGGAGATCAAAAACAGTACTAACACAACACAAAACGGCTAATTAATATCAAAACAGGTGGAAAACACGACGATAATTTCCGACTGGGGTTGATCTCTATCATCAATGTAATTATTTTGTGATTAAAAAATTGTTATTGTCGGCGAAGTTGTTTTTGTTTTTGTTGTTTTTATTATTTTCGTTTTTGTTGTTTTTTGTTGTTGTTGTTGTTTGTGTTGTTTTTTCTGCTTTCATTACGATCAAAGATTAAAAAAACATCCTAAGGCTAATATAACGAAAGTTACAAAAATTGTTTTTGATTCAAAAGAAAAACTTTTTATTTCGATAAAAAACGGGAAAGTTTTTATTTCTTAAACGTTTTATGAAGAAAAAAAACAGAAGAAAAGTTTATTAATTAAAAAAAACAAAAAGTTTTTTAAGTAAAAAAAAACAAAAAGTTTTTTATTGAAAAAAGTTTATAAATTAAAATCGGGTTCGAATTAATAATAGTAATTAATTTTGCGGAATTTTTGGGTCTTTTGATCTTCTTAATTATTAGGATCAAATTACATTGAAGTTAGCATTGAAAACAATCCTTATTGTGTCTGATGTATTCGTGAATAATAATTAATAATAATAGTAATAATAATTAATTATAGTAATAGTAATAATAAAAGTAATAATAATTAATAATAATAATAGTAATAATAAAAATCAATTTTATGTATTCGTGAGTAAAAATGAATAATAACAATAATAATAAAAATTAATTTTATGTATTCGTGAGTAAAAATTAATAATAATAATAATAATAATAATAATAATAATAGTAATAATAGTAGTAATAATAATTAATAATAATAGTAGTAATAATAATAATAATAATAATAATAATAATAATAATAATAATAATAATAATCTATTTTATGTATTCGTGGATAATTAATAATAATAATAACAATAATAATAATAATAATAATTAGTTTAAACGATTTCTCATTTAAATTCAACATTATTTAATTGGTTTATTTTCAAGTTTGAGCTTCGATAGTTATCATATTTTTTTGAAATTTTAGGTTTAGTGATTTAAATATGGATATACACATTAAATGATTACGTTATGTGGAATATTGAGTTTTAAAACACTGTTGAAAAAGCATTCTGTGTTTGTGATCTTAATGAAAGTTGGTTTTTGCTCATTTTTAATACAGCAAAACTCCTGAAACGTAAAAAGTTCCTTAAATGAAGAATCATGAAACTGAGAAATCCTAAACTATCCATATTATTACAAAGAAAACGTGACACAAAGGAAGGGGTAACGATGTTAAATTGCTATGCCTGAAACGGAGATTCTTCCTATAACGTAGACAACATTTCGGTCTACGTTTCAGGTGTTTTACTGTATTGAGAAAGATTGATATGAATGTTTTAATTATTCTATATATTTTATTTGGATACATTTTCAGTAACTGTTTTTAATATTTTAATTTGTTTTCAGTTTTAATATTCTTGTAAGTCAAAATAGTTGTTATGTTTATACACTGTTGCTTACCGGCGGTGAATGTGCATTGCACCCATAGCCTGGTCCATTGGGACCAAATAATAACTAAAAAAAAAAAAAAAAAATATTTTTTCAAGTTTTTCAATGTTTGCAGATTTTAAAATGGATTTTGGAACATCCAAAACAACAAAAGAAAGCGTCCGACTTGCCCTCCGAGGAGAAATTATTGGGTTTTGGAAAGCAGGAAAATCCATCATATGGATTTGTGAAAACCTTGGTTGTTCTCGGAGTACAGTGCAGAGATGGATTGATAGGTGAGTAATGGCACAAGTGAGGTAAGCTCTGTTGTTTGAATGTGGGTTACCTCACTTCTGCTATTTTCAATCCACATAAAACTTTCATTATTATAATTGTTAGTTTGGTGAAAGTTTACAAAGAATGACATGCCGCGTTGCACGCTGTACAACAACTGCAGCGTGAACCATTAACATTACTTCAGAAACTATTTGTAGAATTATATAATAAAAAAAGAAGAAAATACTTAGAAACAGGATTAAAATAAATAAAAAACTGCAATAAAAAAAATATTTACCGTTGTTTAATAACCAGGACTATATAAATGCGCAGCCGTTAACAGAAATTGATGGACACGTTCTTGACGATTTGGCAAGTTTTTCAAGAACCAGGCCCTTGCTAAATAACCGTAAAATGATTCTTTCAACGGCCATACATTGGGAGGTAAGATTTCAGATCCGATCACGTTCTTTCAATGTTTTGTGTATGGGCACCAGTAACTGGATCCATAAAAGTTTTTCATAATTATTCTTAAATGTGCTGGCAAAATCGCTTAAGCTATCACTGCAACATTCCATGCTGACATTAAGAACAATGAACAAGCACTGAAGTAATTTCAAGTAAATTGCAACTTGATAAAGTTGAAAATAAAAAATACTAAAAAAGTATTTTGTTTTAAAATTTTGAATACATACACCAATCAGTATTTAAGCAAAGTTTAGCATTATCGTGACTTTGCTCCTCAAATGGTTTTCGGTTACCAAAAACACCTATTAGCTATGTTCATATTTGTCCAATAAAAATAAAAGTACTAGATAAAATGTTCGATCTTCTTGGTGTGGTTGATTTCAATTCCGTTTTAGGTGAATCACTTCTTTCGAGCAATTTGCATTGGCGGACGTATGTTTCCTAAGTAAGCTTTCATTACTATTTTTGTATTGTTTTTTTCTAATAAATTTCGTCAATAATGATTATATTTGGTTCATATTCACCTCATTTTTCACTTTGCAACTTTTTTACAAGTAATTTATAAAATAAGTTCCAAAATAGAAATGTCATTCTTTGTAAACTTTGTCCCCCGGTTGATGCACTGGATTGAAGTTTTATTTCATTCACAGTTTGTATAAATGACAAAATGCATTCTCAGGGGCAATAGAGAATGCTAACAAATAATAAAAAACGCAAATAAAGTTTTCTAAAAAAACAAAAAAAATGAAATGAAGACATACAGCAACTGATGTCCATCTTTCAATGCAGAGGTAAATACTCTGTAGTACTTAAGCAAATTTTAATATTATCGTGACCCACCATACAAAACCTAACCTGACTTTGCTACTCAAATGGTTTTCGGTGGCCAAAAACACCTATAAATATAAACATATGTACTATTGGTCAAATTTGGTTTTAACTTTGCGAAATCTAGCAACTTTTAAAAACGTGGGGTGTTTTTTGTTTACTAACAACATAGGTCTGGCTCATTACATGTTCACATGGCAAATGTTGTGAATACACATCCCGTCCTGTGACAATACTGCCTTTATTTTTACATTTCAAATAGGACCTTCATTTTTCAGTTTTTTTACAGAATACGGTAAAACTCACCATCACGAGTGTACGACAACTTATGTAATATAAAATCTTTTTCAGTTGTGACGACACACCTGGCTGATGTCATACTTTCAAATATGATTTAGGTTACATAAACCAGGATTTAACCCTATAACGCCCGAATTGTTTATGTCATAAGATCTTTAACACAACGATGTTTGCATTAAAAATAGGCCTTTTAAACGTCACTTAAAAGACCCAATGGGGTTACGTAAGTTTTAGCATTATTATGACCGACCAAACAAAACCTAACCTGAATTTGGTCCTAAAATGGTTTTCGGCAGGCAAAAAACACTATTTGAGGTGCAAATTTGTTTTAAAATATGACGTCATCCAGGGGTGGTGCCACACAGCCTGGGACTTGACCTATGCCCTCAACGATGCTGCCCTTTAGAATTAACCCTTGTTATTTGTTTTTGTCTCCACAAGTGCACAGACGCTAAATGAAACCTTGGTCAATTTTTAGTTGAGACGGACAGCGTTTATAGGAATTTGTTATGGCAAATGACTTTATAAAAGCTTTAATGCATTGAAATATGGGTAGCTCCTGTGGGGATTTTGGAAACAATAAATATAGTAAATATAACCTTTTATATATTAGTAATTTTAATCTTACGTCTGACTGTCATCTGCTAATTCTTGTTGGTGCTAGGTTTTTGGGAGGGATATTTTATGACTGTTATAGTATTTTTTTTTTAATAATTAGTGTTTTGTTAAACAAATTTTTAGCTAGGCTAGGTTAGTTTAGTTTAGTTCATTTCATTTCATTTCATATATTGTCTAATAGTACAGTGAAACTAGAAATTTACCAAAACCTTAAAACAATATGTATTCTAATGACACAATATGTATTCAATATGTATCATTAGAAATAAATTTAGCAAGACCTTAAATTCTTCTACCTGCATTTCCACTACAAACAACTGGCAAAATGCGTTCAATACCATACATGCATAGATCAAGACATCAAGCACAGCTGTATAGAGAACGCATTACTCTTAAAATGGCACCGGCATTAAACTGCCAGCATCTATGCATGAGAAAAAACTTAAAATGTAAATATTTGTATTTGTGGTATATGTATCACCATGATTTTATACCTTTGTTTCAGTACATACCCTATGCTATGCTGTAAACTACATTTCTAAGAGATATTGACTTTAGTATTACAATTATTATTACTTTCCTTTGAAATCAAACTGTGACAACCAAATGAAACAATTTAAAATTCACAAGCATCTATTTATCTAAGGAAATGTTCCTGATTGGTTAATTTCATTATCGAACATTCCTTTAGGAAAAAGCTTTATATAGGTTTTATTTTTCCGTCGTCACCGGTGTCGTCTATGTCGTCCTCTGCACCTGAAAATCAATTAGTGTTAGAAAACTTTATTTTAAAAGTTGTTTGTCTTAACTTTCCAGCCAATATTGTTAAATATTTTTTTTCCAAAAATTAACATTTACGGAGTTATAACTAAAAAACCCTCAATTTTTAATTCTAAAAAATATTCTGCAAAAGTTTAAAGTTTTTGTTTGAAGAGTTACAAAAATTTTTATTGAAGAAAAGTTGCTTATTATGACCATCCAATAAAAATTGCCTTATAGTAATTTTTTTGAAAAACCCACCTTAACAAAGTTTTAGTCAAAAACACGAGTTTTTGGACAAGGAAACTTTTGAGAAAAAGTTTAAAGTTTTTTATTTAAAGAGTTGCAAATAATTTTTGTTGAACAAAAGTTCTTTGTTAGGACTATTGTCAGGAGTAATTTTTTTGAAAAAATTATATTTATGGAGTTATAGCCAAAAAATAGAATTTGTGGAAATAGCCTAATTTTCACCTAAAAATTAAAGTTTTTAATTTATTTGTAGAGTTACAGAAAATTTTATTGAACAAAAGTTGTTTATAATGACCATCTAACCAACATTACCTGGAATAATTTTTTCATAAAATAAATGTTTGTTGAATTATAGCCATGCGAGATTGCAGATCATCTATGGCTAGTATTACCCATAAATCTCCAGTAAACGTCTTACATCACAAGGTGCTGTCATAAATACAAACGAAAGATGGTGTACTCATACGTCGCACAGTGACGTCACTGCTTTTACTAGAAAATGTTCTAAATTTAATTATTTAGGTTAAACTGTCAAGATTATTGAAACATTAAATCAATATTGACATTAGGTTATACATTTATTTTATTTTTACATCTCATTATTGAAATAATATTTTTGTCGAAAACATTTCATCTGCTGTCGAGATGTATGATGTATATAAGTAGCATTGTTCGTTTTGTTAGTAAATTTTCACCGATTGTCACATCTTAAGATCTTATGTATTAGGATGGTTGCACGATTCAACTTGAGCCTCCGCCCTCTGTGACGAAATCACAGATCACAAGAGGCAATGCCATTACATGATTTCAAGCTCCACAAGAAAGTCTCAAGTTTTATCTCTTCTGTTAAAAATAGAAAATCAGGAAAATGTTGGTACATTCAATTAATTCATTTACACAAATAATTGATAAATGTAAGTGTTAATGCATAAATAGGCCTATCTTCGTTTATTATCCAAGTTTTACGAAAAAGTCGAAAATAATACATTTGTAAAAATCTTAGAAATGCAGTTTCCTTATAACAATGAAATAAGGTATTAAGGGTACAGTACCACAATTTTGGATATTCTTTTCACAATTTATCTAATCTTCTTTTATATGATGTGCTGGATTAACTGTAGTTAATTTAATTGTTATGATCAGTACAATTCATTTTTTATATACAATTTAATAATATATGTGTATTAATTGTCTTGTGTGATGGGATTAAAAAGTACTGTCAGATAATAGGTTATTAAAAATAACTGCCGCCAGGAATTCATAGATATTGCCGTCAAGTGCTGAAAAACCTAAAGTTCTGCACTGGCAACACAACCTTATGCATTTAACAATAACCAGACATATGATTTGCAATATATATATTATTACTTTAATATTGCATCTATTTCAATAATTTGTAGATTAAAGGACACATTATATCATATTAAAACTTTAATAAATGCTATTTTTGCTTAAAGATACTTTATTGAAAAAAGGCCCACTTGCATTGGGATTGGAAAGATTAACCAGAATACAGATACACTTGTTTAAGACAATTTTTTGTTGAAAAAGATATAAAATATTTGGAACGACAAAAATATTGTTTTTGGAAAATTTACTCGCTGTTCTAGGATTATAAAAAGTCTGAGTTTCTTACTTTCATATATGGATTGACAATAGCACGAGTGAGGTAAGTTCTATGCTAGTTCAATGTGGGCTTAAATTACATGGTGTTGCTTTAGCTGCTGATCTAGTCTAAAGATTACTCCATTAGATTTACTATTCGAAGACACAGTTGATGGCAGCTGAAGCAATACCCTAGACTGGATGGTGGGTTACTTCACTTGTGCTATTGTTGATCCAAATATAACCTAAAGGTAAATATTTACAATGCATGCCCAGCTGCACCTAAATGTACGGCAATGGTGTATTTTGGAATTCAAAACTCGGCAGCATGTAATGGAACTGCTT
>JARUHE010329181.1:0-10992 GCA_031471125.1 Archaeomysis grebnitzkii | reverse complement strand
AGAGAGAGAGAGAGAGAGAGAGAGAGAGAGAGAGAGAGAGAGAGAGAGAGAGAGAGAGAAAGAGAGAGAGAGATAGAAGGAGCGAGAGAGAGAGAGAGAGAGCAGGTGATATAAATAGAATGAAAAGAGATAAAATGAGAGAAGAGAGAGAATGAGTAAGCTATTCCATTATCTAGCAGGTTGAATGGCTAGTCCAGTTTAGTATGATATAATCCACAACGTTATGACCATTAATCAAATGTATGGTCGGAAAATTCCAGGTGTAAATATTCTCATGAAAAATAATTCTTTATTTCGCAAATAAAATGAATCTAAAAAAGTTTAATTCCATAAAAAAAATCGGACACCAAATATTCGCTCGCTCGCCAAATTGTAAGCATGCGTCGCATTGGGCCATTATTTGTAATAGCCGAGTGTCATTGGCCCAATTAATCATGCTCGATAGCATCTATTTATTGGTCATGTTATTCGCTTGGACCGAATTCGCATCAAGCCTAATTTTTCATTTCACTCCACTGTCCTTATCATTAAAGAATTTAACTTACTTTTAATGAATGAATACAGCCGCCATGACTGGATTTTATATACAAACACTAACACTTCAAAAATGAATGCAATCATTAAGCTTGTGGAGAACTTACTTAATCTTTTATCATTCAATTGTTTGGTCAAGTGTAATATATATTTCGTCGCTTATTCACGAAACAGATTTATATAAACCAAAGAAAATAAAAACAACATTTTTAAACATGAAATCGCCACATTATCAATGTTCGTGTTGCTGTCGCTGTTGTTACCATTGCTGGTTCAGGCAACAAAACACATCGGCGGTCCAAGATGGAACAAATTAGGAATGCCGTCGGTCAGGGTATGTAATCTGGTTGTTTTGAAAATGACCATCTTCGTCAGCTATTTTTTTACAGCTTCAGAAAAGTCTAAAGCATACGTGTGCTAAGAACCCTCATGTAGAGCAACGGCCCTACTAAGGTAATTAAAACTATTAAATGATAAAAAATTGACAAAGATGCGTTTGGAAATAAAGAAGACAAAATTTGTTATATATTATAATTGGAGGAATAATTAAGCAACCGGAATAAAATATTTTATTTACTTAGCAATACAATAAAACTTTGCAAGCAAAATACACGAAATGTTTCCATGAAAAAGGGCGCCATGAGCGAATCGCCTCATTAATATAAACAAGAAATTAAAAGTTGCTGAATTCGGTGCAGAATTAAACAAATATTTGGACACGCTTCCTTCCCCCATCTGCGTCGACTTTAATCGAATCGATTCGGAGTGGATGAATAAAAAATCCGTTGAATAATCCAGGTCTAAATCCGTCTGTGATTAAAAAAGTGGATTACCATCCATAATGTACGACTCTTTTTATTCCGTCGACCGTCTTATTAACTTTTATTCGCAGGAAAGGTCTTAAAAACACATTTAAAGACGATCTTTCTTATTTTGTGAACATTAACCACAACATCAACGCTACAAAATATGGAAATATCTTCCAAAACAGATTCCGAGGCGGCCATAAATTATGCATCGTTGTAATCAGATCGGAAATATTTCCTGTGACATGTGTCAAAGTGACGCCTGACGCAACCCATGTCCCGGAGGAATTAGCAAATCGAATCAACAAATAAGAAATCAGATTTCGGCCATTTTTATTTTATTCACAAACTTTTAGAAATTTTGGTTTTAGGAAAGGAGAAAAGAGAATACGTTGGCACTAGATATAGTCAGATCATTCATTCTTAAAACCAGGCGCAACAAGAATCCATTGGAGGGTTAATATTGAAATGTGTGTTTATTGAAAAATCGACACTGAATCATTTATTCATCAAAAATCTTATCAAACATTAATGTGCAAACAAACCTCTTCGGTCGATTCATTGTTTTGTCTGAAATCTGTTCATAAAAATGGTGGCAATAAATCTTGAGGAAGTCGTAATGATACATGAAATTATTTGATTATTTTGTTGGCCAGGAAACGTCGATGCGAGATCAATAATATGGATAAGTCATTGCCATGAAGTGCGCCGTAATAAGGGTGGATTAGGCCTATGCAATACTTTACATAATAACATAAAAGATGAATTAAATTAATAATTTCTCCTTTTAATAGCATTAAATCTTTTTTGGTCGTCCACCATCGAACGTATGATTAAATAAAATCGATACCTTTAATAGGTATTTGGAGGGACAAAAATTATTCCTATTTTATTAAGTATAAGCAAAACAATTTTTTGAAAATTTGAAGAAACAAAAAATAATTGAAATACATTATAAAGTTTTTATAATATTTAAACTATGGCTATCTTGAAAATGAGATAGTTCAGTTAAATTGTTGTTTGGAATATTAAATGTGTATTATTGAATGTATAATCGATATCGCAATAGTTCCTTTAACACTAACTTTGTCTCGAGTTATTTAATGCCAAGTCATCTGTAATGTTGCCACGTAATACCAAATTATGTTCTAATTAACTAATAAAATTAGTTTTTATTATAAACGTATCAGCATTATTAGTATGTTACACTGCACATGTCACTCTCGATTACTTACTAGTCGGTGTGATAAAGTTATGCAAGTTAAATATAAACATGAAATGAAATAAACATAAATGTAATTCAATCCAGATAGTCGTTTGGTATAAAGTGAAATAAGGAATTCAATGAAAACACCGGACGAATCGACAGATTACATCTGGACCGACAATAGCACAAGTGAGGTATTCCACATTAAAATAACATAGCTTACCTCACTTGTGCTATTGTCGAGCCAGCCATGACCATGTCCAAGGTACGTGATCATCTTTAACCAGTTTGTTGACAGATGCAAATAAAAGGAAAATATTTCAAGATGGAGCAAGACAAACAAATCATTCATATACAGGCAAAGCTGGATTGTTTGCACATTAATATAAATCAACACAAATAAAATGTTATGCGTGACTTATACTAAGAAACATTCTAATCAATATTTAAACTATTTCATTTTTATACTTGTGCCAGTGAAAAGTAAACAAGCTCTTGTTTAATTAAAGATACAAGTACCTGTGGCATTACATTGCAAATTAAAAATATGAGAACCCGTTTTTCAAATTGATTAAAATTAAATTATCCACCTTGTTGATTAACAAAGAAAATTTAATTTGTTTTAGTTTTATGCAAAGGAGAATACAAATATACAAACGTATATTTGGTGAACTAAAATAACAACAATTTTAGTTGTAGACAAAAGCATAACATTTCATAACATGCAATTATTTTATTTGCTTTACAAAATGCTAATAACAAAAAAAAATATAAATACATAAAGTTGACATGAATTGAACTTTTCAAAAAATATTTTCAAATCTTTCATTAGATTAAAATTAAAATGATTGTCAGATAAAATTTAAAACGAAAACATTATTTCTAAGAACTTAACAATTGTTGTTTACGATTAATATAATGTGAAGGTCGTACCAAGTGGTTCATAAAACAAAAGGTAACACTCTTGTCCCTGTATGTGGCTACCACTTCAACATTCAACATTAGCATAATGCATTTAAACATCATACCTTCAACATACACGATGAACATTGGTTCTCTTTATTATGCCATTCTGACAACACTCGACATATGTTTTCGCACCAACGACCGTCTTACTTTTCCAATCTACTTTTTTGTGAGTATCAAATGTTGGAAAAATTTAATGAAATTGCAGTCAATGTAATGATGTGCAACAGTTTTTTAGTTAAGTTTAGCTAGTTGCATTGTTATAGTGTAGCTTAAGATGTTAAATTAAAAATAGAACCTAATATTTAAAACATTAATTTATATAAACTTAAATAACGCTGAAGGATATATATACCATATTAAATTTCTATATACTTACCCAGATGAAGTATTCAACATGGCGAATTTCATGATTTTTATCTTAAAATGAAATAAAATTGTAAATAAAAACAGTGTTTATGCTTTAGAATAATTCAAAATAGTTACCAAAAAATAAAACAATAAAAGTAGCTTCAAAAAAAGTTGAAGCTTCTACATGAAATATATTTTATTATTTTCATATAATAAAAGCTATGAATTATTCAACAGAGATGTTAAAAATGATAGATTAATATTTATTTAAATAATTTATTCGATTTATTCTATAATGTAACTTGTAACTAAAAATGTTTTAAATATCCGAATATTATATTACAAAACATTTTTCTACAACTTAAATTGGTTAAAAAACACAAGCCCAACAACGTCAAACAGTAAAACTCGTATTTTTAAATAATTTGTAATATAAGAGAGAAATAAATTTGAATTAAACATTTAATAAAACTTGAACATTTCCAACAAATTTAATTGAAATTTTAACAAAAGTTAAAAACAAAACTATTAATTTGAAGCTTTAAAGAATAGAAAATAATAGTCGTTTTACGCCATGTTTATGATGCAAGTTTATGTCTTACAGATAACATCTAGAATATCTTTGGCATTAAGTAAACTCAAATAATAAAATGTTCTTATTCATATCTTTTTACGAAATTAAGACTAATAAAAACATTATTTAAATAATTATGCAGAGCAAAATAGAGACAAATGTTAAAAATGTTTTAAATACAAAGTTGAAAGAATATTTATTTTTTATTTTACTTTGCCACATAATTTTTAAATTGATGCAATCATCTTTAAAAAAACATAAATAAAAATTAATTTTAAACAATTAATAAAAGTAAAATATTTATCCAATATTCAAGCTACTTCGTTTATATTTGTTGTATTTTATTTTAAGTTTTTTTTCTTTAAAAATAAATAAGAAAATTTAAAATAAAAATTTGTAAATATTTTTCAATATATTGACGAACAAAACTTTTTATTTCGTCTTTGGTGGAGTATGAAACAAAATAAAACAATTAACAAACTTACCAACGGTTCAAATGAAAACAATTCGAAATGGCTGACAAGGTATTGTGTGTTAGGTTATATAAAATGTATATAAATAATCTGAAGTTCAATTTATGAACACGAACGGTAATGGGTATTAAAAAAAATAAATTATTTAAAAATAATATTAACTTCATTAAACTCAAAAAGATCATAATAACTTAAATGAAAGCATTATAAGTTTAGTTTATTTCACACACAATATTTTATATTCAAATACTTAAACATAATCCATAAAACAATAGTACTTAAACATTACTTAAACATAATCCATAAAACAATAGTACTACACCACCAACAAAAATATAATGAAGTGCAACAATAACATGTAAATAAATGTAATTTCTTGACGGCAAACGATTATAATAAATTAGTTTAATTTAATAAAAGATAAACAGTCTTTATAGAGTCGTTGAATTAAACAAGAATATTCAAGGCGACGCTTGAGTGTGAAACATAAACATTAAATAATCAGATTTTTCTGCACCGAATAAAAGTGTTGACACTTCGCATTAGTGACAAGAGTGAAAATAAATAATCTTTCGTTCCTTATTTTCATTCGCAAACAACTTCAATTCCGACTTCATTGTTACATTCGGCGCGAGTTCACACCAATTTGTTTCTTTTTTAGATATTTAATGTTCACATTTTTATAGTTTTAATCTGTAAACCACATCAACCGTCATAAAGGTTATAGTTTCTAAATACAACTTTTAATTTATCAACAAAAGTTCTAAGACAAGGCAAAAGTAAAACAATAAATAAATTAATGATGGACAAAAAAGTTTATTTTGAACAAAAATAAAAATCTTCTTAAGTTTGAAAATGTAAGTAGCAATGTGACCGAAATGTCTGCATCATTACCTGTGCTAAAGATCATTTTATCTGGAAGGCTAATTAAGCCCAGTTTTCCATCTCTTTTATATGGACAAGATACACTTGCTAGTTTACGACTAGTTAGTTTAATTGCAAGTTTCACTAAGCATTAAATACCTCAACATATTTTCACTCAACAAAACTGTATATTTAAACATAAAAATTAAACCATCACAATTTTGCAAGAAATGTTTTTTTTGTTGTAATTGCAAAAACGTGAACTGTTCGCTGGTTCATACTGTTATACAAAACAAATTTATTTTCATAAAATTTGTATTAAAAATAAAATGAAAACTTTAATTTAATATAAAACAAATTTTAAATGTAAGAAATAATCTAGTGTAAGAAATTAATACAATGGTAATAAACAGAAAAGCGAAGTTTTATAAACAAAAAGAGAAAAGTAATATTGAAACGAGACGTAGTTTTTTTATGATTTTATAAAGACGGTCGAGGTAAATGATGTGTTGGGATGATCATTATAAAAAGGATCGGTCGAACAACTACTTGGTATTCAGGAGACTGCACTAATTACACCGAGAAGACACCTTTGCACTGTATTTATTAACATATTAATTCATCTGCTTTTATTTGATCATCTCTTCTGCCTCTCTCCTTGATAAATCACCTCAAACATTATTTTGGGTGGAGGCAAGAGGCTTGCACAGCTTTCTTTAGTTGGAAGGCATTCTATAAAACACAAATGTTGATTAATAATTTAAATAAGTTACACTGCAAATGTTATAAATTTATTCATTTATACGCTAGTTATGAGCTGGTTATAAGCAAGTTCATAAACTAATATATGGACAGAACTTATCTCGAACAAGATATTTCACTTATCGGCCAAGACGTTGGTTATCTCATTGACATGTCAAAAGGATATTATGAACATTGACATTTGATTTGATAAGATAAACAATTATTTGGAACAAAACAAGCTGATACGCTTAACCCATTAATTAATGACAAATTGTTGTCGTAAGGACTAAAATACCTCAAAACGACATTGAAAACAACCATTATTGTTTTTATAGAGCTCTACCCTTGGTTCATCGAACACATCAGCTTCTATCTTTGATGCTGAGTTTCATTTATTTTGGGAAGGCGATGCAAGACCGAGATTAACAAAATTTGCAGAACAATTAAACCAAATTGTTAAGAGTTGAAAGCATTTTAATTGTCGCAATAAGAGTTATTAAATTCGAAACAGGTCTGGATCCGGGAAACAATCGACATAAAACCGGACTGCCAACCACGGGTTCAACTCACTGGCATCTCCAGCAACGTCAAATGAAACCGAATACATTTAAATGCTCGAAAATATTACCATCTTAGATCCAGTTGATACAATATCTAAGATCAAAAGAATTCACCTTTGCTACAAGTATTTAGATATTTGATATGGCACAGCTCAATTCTATTCTACTAAAGTCGAAAAATTCACTATTATTAATAAATAAAACTCATTTTGAAATTCAAGTTAAATATTCAGGTCCAATCATCTCTCTTATGACATTATTTCTAAAACCTTTTACTTGCATTTATAAAAATAATTATGAACAATTTAATATGTAATAACTTTTATTTAAATTTACAAAAAAAACTATAAACTATATTTATAAAAAAAAGCTAAAAAAAATTACAATTATTTTTCTGGAATTGTTTCAAGGTAGTTTCGAAATTTCTTGGAATCGAAGATTCACTGCCTATAGCCACATATTGGAAACATAGTAAGGGCGATTTTCAAATGAAACGTTGCTGTATTTTAGTTCTTATGGCAACCGCCATTCAGTAGTTAAAGGGTTAAACAAATATTATATAAATGAACAATTAAATAACTTTAAAATTAAATGTATTATTTGTTTGAAAACCATAACTTAAGCCCATGTTATTATATACTTTTAGATAATGAACATTCTCAATAAAAACACAGTTAGATGTATACACACACACTATTATATAAAATGTATTGGCGGACAAATTTTGCAATTTAACTATGTGAATTTAAATAAGTCTTGAAAAATATTTCTCAAGAAATTGCCTGCCATATTGAACAATAAATGGAAAAAAGTATTCATTAACAATACCATTGACAAATATATAATCATGAGGAAGATATCACCAATATAATAGATATATTTAGACATGTCAATTAAATGCGGAAAAATAATTATATGTTCAACCATTTAAATTAATGGATAAACATTTAGAAATCAAATTTTGTTTATGTTAACTTGATTTAATTAGATTCGCAAAGTGTGGGAAAGTATACACGACAGTATCAAAGAGCAGATAATTCGACATAAAAAGTGAGATGTTTCGGAGTTTTTACTTTGGTGTCCAATATTAAATTAAGAACTCAATCAAAGATCAAGTTATAATGAAGACAAAAACATTCTCCATGAAGCTTTGACTAAATAAGAAAGATTGTCGTGGTTCAACCCCCGATCCACCACAAGGAAGTGAGCTTATCCTAGTAGTGAATGACCCGCCGTCCCTTGTGAATACATGTGAATCAAACGACTTTTAACTACTCGGCAAAATAAACATTTCGCTCGTGAATGACTGCGACAGACAACTTTTTCTCCATCATCTCTTAACTATTATTGTCATAAGGACCAAATTACATCAGAGTTAGTATAGAAACTCACATTTATACACAATTTAATATGAATGGCTTAATGAACAACTCTTTAACAATAAACTTTTGCTGAAATTGTTGCTAGAAAAAGTCCTGCTCTTTTGATATAGTTTTTCAGCTAATCATAAAGACAGTTTATGCACAGTGCCACAGTGGGTTTATCAGTTCTAAATTGTGTGTTATCTTTCAACACAATTTGGCGAGTTTGATCATATTTTGAAGCATTTAATGCATACATTGATGTTTAGAAATAGAAATTTTCTTCTAATGCAAACCTAGGGAGAAAATAAAATAAAAACAGACAAGAGTGACATAACAATTTAAATGAAAACACATAATTAAAGGACAGAGAAAGTCTATGACCAAGTAACCAAAGAGAAAAGGTCTTAAGCCGTATAAAGAATCAGATCATTATATCCAACTGAGGAGCGCCATAAGGACTTGCACATTAGTTAATCATGGCGAGATGTCGGATGACATTTCGCAGATATTGTTCCTGACATGGCCGATAGATAATAATATTTCAACATGCAACACTTAAGTGGATTTTAAGTTGGGACAAAAACAAAGTCGCATCATTTCTCATCCCCAGATAAAGTTTGCCACTTGAATAACATTAGCGATGTCTTTAATCTACGCCGGTCTGGTATCGCAGACTATTCAATGTGTTGCTCCGTTGGAAAATAATGAAGTGAAAAATAAAATTTTGAACATTTAATTTGTTAAAATCATTGATCCTTGATCTAACCTAACAGTAACAAATACTTTCATTCCATTATAAAATGAACAATTACTAAACCATAATGAACAACAAACGTAAACGCATTTACTAAATGCTTACTGTAATGTTTTCAAACGTTAAGCATAGAGCAGATTGTTATTGTAAACGACACATGAATTTAGAATAAAACAATAAAAAGATACATTCGAAGACTACACCTCAACAAAAGAAAAAGTTTCGAAAGCAAAAAGCGATAAATTCTTTTAGTACAAGAACGACCCTTTGAGGACCAACATTGGTAGGCGAGGCAAAGCAGTTAAATAAACGAGTCTAGTTAATTAAATTAGATAAGAGGGCCGAAATGGTCGATTCTAATTAAAAAGAGCTGACCTAAGATAACTCGACATAATTAAAATCATCCGACTACATCAATACAAACCGGAATATAATCAGTCGGGGTGGAATGCTCACTAAACTTATCCACATTTTTTAGGGTATTGCACACCCAAAAATTAAGAGAATTTAATTAATTCAGCTAATTATATGGATAAATGTATGGAGGATGAAGAGAGAAAGAGAGAGAGAAGAGAGAAAAAGAGAGAGAGAGAGAGAAAAAAAAAAGTGAGATAGAGAGAGAGTGAGAGAGAGAGAAAAAAAAGAGATAAAGTGGGGAGACAAATAGCGGTCGACACTTCCCTCTAATTTATCGTCCATTTCATCACAGTCGAATCAATCTCTCTCACTTGTTCTTACGACCTCTATTTCTCACCTCAATTTACTTTTCAAGACTCCCCTCCCTCACTTACCCCCCACTGAACCTCCCTTCCCTTACATTCCTCACCCCCCCCCCACTCGTATCCTTTACCCCACACTCGTATCTTTTACCCCCTACTCGTATTCTTTATCCCCCACTCGTATTCTTTATCCCCCACTCGTATTCTTTATCCCCCACTCGTATCCCTTACTCCCTCTCACACTTAGACTTTCCCACTTAGACCCCCTTCCCCCAACATTACTATCCTCCCCCCTTAGACTTCCATTTCCTCTTACCTTCCACATCCCCCACTCGTATTCATTACCCCCTCTCACACTTAGATCCCCCCTCCCCACTTAGACCTCCCTCCCCCACTCAGACTTTCCTCCCTCCCATACGATCCCCCATCACCCACTTACCTCGCCCCCCCCACTCTTACCCTTTACCCCCCCCAACCCACTTGCATACCACCCATTACCCATTTCACACCTAAACCACCCAGTACTCTCTCTTACCTACTCATTTAGTCATGATTTAGCCATTTTTCCTATCATCCATTCTTGTGTTCAATGCATTTGTACGGTATCCATTTTAATGCTTTAATTGTTTCTTATAACATCGGGAAAACCTTGGGGACAGATGTCCCTATGTATGTATGTATGTATGTATGTATGTATGTATGTATATATGTATGTATGTATGTATGTATGTATGTATGTATGGTTGGGTGTGCTGGCTTAAAAATCCTCACCAGAGTCGGGCGGGGTATTGGTCACTGCTCAGTTGTATAATTCACTGGATAGTGACCGATACTTATTAGCCCTCGTGGCGATGGGGTTAGCACACGCAATCAGCAAATCATAGGCCCCTGGTTTGATCCCGGAACCCGATTATAAAACAATTTATTATTTAAATTTCACTTGTTGGGGTTGGATTTCCTCATAGTAAATGTTTACTAACTTGTAATTCGGAGCTATAACTAGAGATAATATGTATATATATATATATATATATATATATACATATATATATATATATATCCAAATGTATATATGT